>VSDK01007199.1:461531-492735 GCA_009767595.1 Symbiodinium kawagutii | reverse complement strand
CTCACCATCATCACCACCACCATCATCATCATCACCATCATCATCATCATCACCATCATCATCATCACCATCATCACCATCATCATCATCACCATCATCATCATCACCATCATCATCATCACCATCATCACCATCATCATCATCACCATCATCATCATCACCATCATGATCATCATCATCACCATCATCATCATCATCATCATGACCATCATCACCATCATCATGAGCATGACATTGATGAATCACTGGCAAATACTTTGTCCTACCATGGGGTATATAACCTGTCCCAGAAGCCACACATTCTGAGGTGATGTTTTGGATGCCAGAAAGGTACCCCCAGTGCAGTTGGGGCGCTGTAAGCGCAACCGCACTAATCTATACCCGCGGTGCCTAGGTTTGGATTAGAGAGAGCTGTTCATTCTGTGGATAGCCCAAGAACCCACTTTTATGGCCCTTGCATTGCAATTAAGGCGAGATCAGTTACGGCTCCTCAAGAGCCTAAGCCCGTCACTATTTTGTGACGGGCAACGGCTACTTAGCTGATAAATAGCATGGCAGACAGGTCCCATTTGTTGGCCACTGAACAGTGAACACCTCCAAAAGATATGCCATGATGAAGCTACCCAGTAATCAAGCTCTCTGTCATTGACTATCTTAGGAATCTCCTCAGCGATGAGGAGGTGAGCTGCTGCATCTGGTTGAGCACTGGATGGCCACCTCAAATGAAGCTTCGTGACCTTCGAGCCCCTTCAAGGGGAGCTCTGATTTTGGGCTGCAGGTTGGATAAGTTGACATTTTGAAAAAATAGACACAAAGCATAGCCAATGGATATGTGACAACCATGATTGTTCACAAAACTGTGACTCATAATTGCCTATGCCTCACCCCTCAGTCCTCAGGAAAGAGAAGGCATTGGAAGCCAGGGACAGGTTGGAGGCTAGATCTGGTGGAGTGTCAAGGTTGGCTGATCTACAGAGTGACTACTCCAACTTGGAGCCTCAGTGGCAGTTGATGCATGTCAGGATCACAAAATGCAGCATAGGTAACATAGGTTTGTTGCTGTCACTATTGGTATGGGCAGTTGTTTGTTTGAAGCCTTATGTAGCCAAGGCTGAGATTGCTGCCAAACATGGGTGGCTTGATGTTTTCCAGGGCAGGCCAATCAATGTTGCTTGGCAAATCATGCATTCTTCTGGGCTGTGGTAAGGGTGTATGTTCATGACATTGAGTGCTCTACATTTCCCATTGTGATCATGCTACAACATCACTAATTAAAAAACAAATCCAGAATTGCACCAGTCACAGCATTCTATGGTGCTGACATTGCATTCTATAGGATGCATTCCATACATAGCATATTCTTTGCTGACATGTTAAGTTTGTACTTATATATGTATGATATTGTCATTGCCTGCAGCTGCTGAGGCTGTGAATCCAGGTCCAGATCAGACCCCTTTGTCTGATGCTAGGCCAGCACACTGGATTGAGCTCAGCAAGAATGGGGATGCTTGGGTCTTCAGCAAGGAGAGTTACTCAGTTGAAAGCATTGGTTCAGTGATGGCTCACTCACACCTACTCACTGTATTCCAATGGGTGCTGTTACACTTTCAGTGGTATAAGGGGTTAGGGATGAGGGATTGAGAATGCTAAAGCATACCAGTTGCTTTCAGGAGTGGTGGCCCATGTACAATTAGTTCCACACATCAATCTGGCTGGACATACATTCATATGTAATCAGTTGGGGCCCAGCCAATAGTTGGCTTGCCTGAGGCTCCAATCCAAAGTTTGCATGGCCATGTGGAGCTCCCTGCATCAAAGTCTACACCAATGGGAAGCACCAGATGAAAGGACCACCACCAGAGCATTTTATGATGCCACTGGCAGAGTTCTTCAATGACCAGGGAAGTGCAGAGCTTTGGGTGAGCAAGTTGGATACTGGGACACTGATGCTGGGGTTGTGACAAGGGGCTTTAATGTTTGGGGCAATAGACTTGTGACAACTACCATTTGTCAAGTAGGCATGAAGATACTGGTCCAAGAGGATTGGAACCCTTCTGGTGGCTACCTATCACAGGCTTTGTTTGGAGGCTTTATCAAGAGGGTATGCATTATTGCTTCTACATATATGTATATAGACATTATATTTGTGTACCACTGCTTTCTTACTATCACACTGTGTTGTATCAATGGTTGAAGAGGATGGGAACCCTTTTAGTGGCTACCTATCAGATGCTATGTTTGGAGGCTTTATTAGAATGATATGCCACTATTGATTATATAGAATATCTTTGTAGTTTCTGCTTTCTTACTATCATACTATGTTGGTTTATTGGTTGAAAATGATTGGAACCCTTCTGGTGACTTTGGCTGTTGGTTTACTTGGCATCCAGCCCTCCCTCACATGAATGGTTTGCCTCAATCCAAACAATCCCATGGCCCAGGTAAGTGCTGCACAGCAGAATCAGACCCAGCCATGGGCCACAGCCCTTCTCTCTATGCAAGAGATCAAGCCATATGAGCAAGCAATGCCCAAGCAAACCAACATGCTAGACCTGCTCAAGAAAGCACAAGCAGCTCAGGCAGCAGCCCCAGCAGGCATGCAACAACAGCAGCTGGCAATCCAAGGGCAACCAGCAGGATCTCCAGCCCAACAAGTTCCTCAAGCAGCTGCACCAGCAGTACCCCAGACTGCATTCCAAGGACAGCCCATGATACTCCAGCAGCCAAGAGCCCCACAAATGCAAGCCCAGGCCATGCCACAGCAGCCCCAAGCTTTTGCCCAAGGAGCTCCCTCATCAGCAGCCCATCCACAACTACAAGGACAGGCAATGGCAGCCCAGCAGCCAGCCCCCCAGCCAGGAGCTGCTCAACCAGCTCCCCAAGCACCTATGCAAGCAATGGCTGTGCAGACAATGATGGCAACAGCATCCCAAGCAGGAGCTCCTCAACAAGCTCCTCAAGCACCTATGCAGGCAATGGCAGGGCAGCCAGGTGTTGCAACAGCATCCCAAGCAGGAGCTCCTCAACAAGCTCCCCAGCAAGCACCTATGCAGGCAATGGCAGGGCAGCCAGGTGTTGCAACAGCATCCCAAGCAGGAGCTCTTCAACAAGCTCCTCAGCAAGCACCTATGCAGGCAATGGCAGGGCAGCCAGGGATGGCAGCAGCATCCCAAGCAGGAGCTCTTCAACAAGCTCCTCAGCAAGCACCTATGCAGGCAATGGCAGGGCAGCCAGGGATGGCAGCAGCATCCCAAGCAGGAGCTCTTCAACAAGCTCCTCAGCAAGCACCTATGCAGGCAATGGCAGGGCAGCCAGGGATGGCAGCAGCATCCCAAGCAGGAGCTCTTCAACAAGCTCCTCAGCAAGCACCTATGCAGGCAATGGCAGGGCAGCCAGGGATGGCAGCAGCATCCCAAGCAGGAGCTCTTCAACAAGCTCCTCAGCAAGCACCTATGCAGGCAATGGCAGGGCAGCCAGGGATGGCAGCAGCATCCCAAGCAGGAGCTCTTCAACAAGCTCCTCAGCAAGCACCTATGCAGGCAATGGCAGGGCAGCCAGGGATGGCAGCAGCATCCCAAGCAGGAGCTCTTCAACAAGCTCCTCAGCAAGCACCTATGCAGGCAATGGCAGGGCAGCCAGGTGTTGCAACAGCACCACCATCCCAGCCAGGAGCTCCTCAACAAGCTCCTCAGCAAGCACCTATGCAGGCAATGGCAGGGCAGCCAGGTGTTGCAACAGCACCACCATCCCATCCAGGAGCTCCTCAGCAAGCTCCCCAAGCACCTATGCAAGCAATGGCAGGGGAGGCAGGGGTTGCAACAGCACCCCATGCAGGAGCTCCTCAACAAGCTCCACAGCAAGCTCCCCAAGCAGAGACAATGGCAGGGCAGCCAGGTGTCTCAGCAGCAGCAGCTTCCCAGTCAGAAGCTCCTCAAGAAGCTCCTCAGCATGGAGCTGTGCATCAGCCAGAAGCTTCTGAGCCAGCAGTTCCTCCTTTGGATGCAAAAGCTGAGGCAGGAGCTGATCCTAAGACAGCAGGTCCTCAAGCTGCCCATCAGGCAATGTTGCAAAAGGTAATGGGATATAACCAGAAGCAGAAGGAAGGAAGCACAGCTGAAGAGGCAGAACAGCCAACACATGAAGCAAGCAGCAAGGAAGCATCTGAATCTGAACTCAAGCAAGCACAAGACATGAACACAGAACCAACAGAGGCAGTACTTTGTCTAAAATTAATGGCAGAAACCAGTTGAAAGAGTTACCATGAATATGAGCTCAAGTGTTTCTTTCCCCAGTAAAGAAAACAGTTACATATTATAATGGGTACTAGCTCAGAGTCAGCACCCTTTGCCTCAGGTATCCTGAGCCTATGATGGATATTTGCTTTGCAATGCTGTGGCTGTGGCAAGGTGGCCTGGCAGTGCTTTGGGCATCAAAGAGTGCCAGCATTGTTGATCATTGCATAAGTAAGTTGATGATGCTTAGATGGAGCTGAGGTTGTCAAGATAGTAACCCCAGGGGAAACCATGATATATGCATAGTATTCCCAAGGAAATGCAAAAAGTCAAATGTATTGTTAGAGCTAATGGTTGGAATCCATCATGTTTATAGTTGTCAGCCCTAAATGAAAGGTGTTTACAAACAAATATCCAACCCCAAAAAGGGAGTGTGAAGAAGCAGAGCAATCAAGTCTGATCTCTTTGGATTCAATTTCAGCCCTAGGTATGAATGCTATTCCTATATTCTTCCCTGTGACATGCAGCAGCTTGGGCAGTGACTTGGCTAATGTTGCAAATGGGGATGGAGTTGGTAAAGGCAATCCCCATTTAGTGTAACTATGTAAGCTTCATAGTGAAGACAGTATTGAATTAGGTTTCCTGCAAACCATAATGGAATCTTGGCTTCTCATTAGCAAAGCTCTTCTCTCAGGTATATTCGATGATGCTGTGGCAGCACAGCAGATTTTGGCAACTGAGCTGCAACTAGCTTCCAGCAAGCCAAGGGCCTAATGGGGTAAAGATATTGTAATGATTAATGAGCAATATAGTATCAAAAATTTCAGTATTATGGCTTTTTGAATTGTTCTTCACTTAGAGGTTCAAAACTAAGTTGGAAACCATAGAGCTGCTTGTTTGTCAGGTACCATGGCTCTTATTCTATCCTTTGGTGTGAGACAGCAGCAGATGCTGATGTGTCCTGGTTGCATTCATGGCTGCTTCTATGGGTAGGGCTTCCTTACTGGCTCTTGTAAACTTTTGTTTTCATAAGTATCCTACTTATTAATGGATAGTGTGATTATATATCCATATTTATTTCTTTGTGGGGCCACAGTTTGGGGTTTAGTTTAGTAATATCAAGTCAGGATGCCTACTAGATATACTACATATGGAATATGTGGAGGGCCCATCTTGCATATACCCTCTAGTGGGTAGCAGCCTTAGCTTAAGTTGATCCTGCTGGCCCAGGTATGATCTATGTCAGCTGTATTTGCCTTTCTTTTGAGCTGTGAAGAGCTATGTGGCAGCCCCTGGCCAGCACAAGCAAATCAGGTAGACACAGGTTGCGCCCTCTCAGCCATACTGCCAAAAGCTTCATGAATCTTTTTGACAAGCATTGGCATGATATCATTGAGGTATTGGCATTTGGGCAATGGCTGTGTTGGGGGCCACTGAGGCATTGCTGTGGTATACCATGGGAATCATCAGATGATATTTGCATCATAGCAATAAGAAAATGTAGGGCTGATTTGATTGCAATGAACATTATCCTTGATAGCCCAGTAGTGAACTGTTTCCTGTTAGTGGGATGATGGGGCCTGGGGTTCAAGATTAGGGATGGATGGTGATGGATGGGTCATGATCATGATTGGAATGTTGGTTGGTGGTGGTTCAAGTGGCACTTAGTTCAGGCAAGATTGATAGTTGGTGGTGGTTTGATTGGCAGGTGGTAGTGGTTAGATGACTTGGGTATTGGTGTGAGGGTATAATTGGAAGATCATGGTGGTGTGGTGGTGGTAAGACTGTGAGGTGGCACTGGTAAAAGCAGCACTGAGTGTTTGAAATGTTTGGGCTTAGTTGTGTGTGGTTGTTTGTCTGGGGCCAGCCCCTAAGGACTTCTGAGCCTGCTATGCACTTGCCAAATTGTGGCAGATGGATGCTGGCAGCTTGTGGGGGAATAAAGGGCAATGGGCTGCTGTTGCATTCAAGCATGCAAGGTTATGCAATATCATATGGGAGGTTGGAGGCAGTGAGCTTTAGGCTTTGGTCAGCCAACAGTTCTGTTTATGGAAAGGGCTCTGTGTTAAAGAATGCTTTGCATGAGGGCCTGCTTACTCACATGGCTTTCTTTCTCTGAGCTCAAGCAGGCTAAAGGGCATAGTAGGGCATGAGAACAACCTAGCTGCCAACTACAATACTTCAACACACCTGCAGAAGCCATATGGATATGATGGATAGCTACATATGATGATACCACTATATATTACCAATAGCATTGACCATCTCAATATGTAAATCAGTATGTAACACTGACATAGTAGAGTAAAGTATTTAGATACCTCACATCCACTTGATTCCACTTTTGTAGCTTATCCTTGCTGCAATGGCACAGAATGATGCTGCAATGGCACAGAATGATGCTGCAGTGGCACAGAATGATGATGACAGTGAAAGCTGGAGAATGCCCACATCAGACTCTGAACCTGATGCAGAAGCAAATGACCCCATAGCACCAGAACCTAGTCAATATGAAATGAGAAATCAAGCGTGCCTGTATTGGCAGGTAGAGATTCAATCCAGAAAGATGCATACAAGTCTGACAGCTATGGAGAAGGCACAACTGGAGTCCTTAGATGTACCAGGCAATTTGATAGCTGATGTCAGGAAGATTGTCAGTCTGTTTGGGAAATCCACTGGGCCTGGAGCAGCTTGGAGAAGAGTTTGCCAATTCTTGGTTGGCAGAGATAGAGATCTTAGAGTGGGTCAACATGTGCAGGTGGACAGCTTTTACTTTCCACTTTTCAAGCACTTGCTTGTAGCTGAAAGATCATCCATGGGCAACAGGCAAGAGACTAGAGATGTTGTTGGCTGCTCCTGTCTACCATCAACAGCCTTTATGCCATTGGGATGCCCTCATACCAACCTGCGCATTGTGGATGCAGTGTATCTACCTCACCTACTATGTGAGAAGTGCAGTCTTTGCATGAGGTGTGGAAAGTTTCTAGGCTAAACTAGAGCACAGGGCATGCCAGGGGTGTGGGGTTGTACCATCAAAACTATATTTGGGCACAGCCCTATCACATCACAACATATCACATGTGTTTCTCTCAATGCTCACAACTCAGGTTATGCAAAATTGCAGTCTACAGGGAATGTGAGGACAAGGCCATTTTCAAGCAGATGGTGAACACTGGGAGGCTTTGCAGCTGCCATAGCTCAGCTGGCATTCATGGTGCTTGGAGACATTACTGGCCAAATCCAAGGTAACAAGGCTGAAAACAGTTTCCATACCTATCTTGATGGCCATTGTTTGGAGTAACTCTTAAGAACCTAGATATAGGAATCATGATATGACATTAGTCACACACACACATCTACAACTATCTTTATAAGCACACCTGGGCTGCCAACTATAACAGCCACTTGTGTCAACTCCAGCTCTCTTAGCTTCTCAGGTAATGTGGCATTGGATTCTTTGCTTCCTGGATATCATATGTGCCACACCAATTTTGGAAACAGCAACTTGGCTCAGCAGCTGCCATAGCACTAGGCATGGCACTATGCTTATTGATGCTGTTGGTGTGATGAATGGATACTATGTGTCCCATCTCCTGAAAAGCCTCCATCTTGCAAATCTTTGTACCTAGCATTCTTCCTAGTAGTGTTTTCTTTTTGATTATTGCACACTGGATTGTTGATTTCTAGTCATCATTTGGGTGACTGCTGCTTGTTGCTTGTTTCCACCAATGTGCAAGATGGAACATTCTGCCAGCATTGCTCAGGTATCAGGTCAGCACTTCTGATTAGGACTCAGGCTCAGAAACTAGTCTGCAAGCTGGGGGTGGAGAGTGGCTGCTAAGCTTGGGGTGGAGACTGGCTGCTTCAGTGGCTTTCTGGATATGTCATTGCACATGGGCCTAAATATACTGCCAAAGTTTTAGACAGCATGTCTGGCATGGTGGTGGCCTGCTCAGCTTTCCACTAGGGCTCAAGTGCCATTTTAGGACAGGGTAATAGTAGCCAGGGCCAACCATGTTTGTGCCAACTATGCTGGATGATGAGACTCAAGCTTCTCCAGTGGCTGAGATGAACCAATTTGGCCTTGGATCTATTGTGGATGAGCCAGTGCCACAACTTTCCCTTGGACCAAGTGTGGATGAGACAGTAGTCCAGCCATCTGGATCACTTGTGGATGAGCCAGTTCTTTTGGATTGCCATGAGATGAAGCTACCTTTTCCTGACCCACCTGAAGATGGTCCATGCTCAAAGAAACAAAAGGTAGATATTAGCCATGTGGGACAGCAAACTGTCCTACCTCCTGAGTCATTCAGAGTGAAGTGGATACAGAATGCTTCCAAGGATCTTGTACCCTATGTCCTTAATACTGAGACCAATGTGGTGCATTGTGGTCTTGCCAAGATGCAAGTTTTGTATGTAGATAAAGTTCCAATAGTTTGTTGCCTGAAGGGCTGCCACTATACATGCCCAGGAGACACACCTGGGCATTGTGGATGTCATTGCCACCTGTTGCAATGGCATTACCAAAGCAGAAGCAAGGAGTAGAGATCAACTTTAAACAAGGGTGGCTTCAGGCAATGGAAAAAGCTGGGGGCTTCCAATGAAATGGGACACCAGGGCATAATTCTGGTAACTGCAACTTCAGGTTTGAGCATCTTCTTTAGTGCTTGATAATAATATGGGCTTTGTTTTTTCATTTATTGAACATAATTGGCTATTTAAGTTATTAGCTATTTAATCTATTAGGTAATAGCTGTTGGAGCCAGGTAACATCTTATATTGTGACAAATGATTGACATTGAGTATATCCATGCATCAGATTGGCTGGCTATTTATTCACTCTACCATCTGATCTTGGGATTGGTATGTGTAAATCAGAGTATAGGGCTTGTTTATTTTTAAATGAAATCAGTGAGATGTGGTGACCTGGTGTAGCCTTGACCCACTATTCAATTTAGTTTAGAATTGATATTAATAGACAGACAATACTAATTTTAATTTGAGTCCTGCTGTAAATCTGTAATTTGTAATCTAAGTACCACAGTTTTGGCTGAATTTAGTTATTTAAAAATGTATTTCTAAATTCAAAAATAAACACCAAAATAATTCTAAAATTAAATTTGTGAAATTATGTGAAATTATTTGTAATTATTTGTTGGTCATAAAATGCATTATCGGTTTTTATTTGTTTTTATTTGTTTTTATGTGTGCAAGGGGTAATCCTAGATTTTCAAATATTTTTTTTTATTTTTTTTATTTTTTTATTTTTTTTATTTTTTGTTAGTTTTGTTTCATGTTGGGGATGCAACTTGAGTATTGTAGAGGCTAGTGAAGTACTTGTAGCCTATTTTAGCCTAGAAAACAGCAATGCAAGGCCAAATTTTCAAATATTTTTTTTTTATTTTTTTTCAATTTTTTAGTTTTTTTTATTTTTTTTATTTTTTTTTATTTGCTTTTAGTTGTAAGATTTTTTAGCTAAACCCTAAAACCCTAAACCCTAAAAACCAAAAAAAGGGCAGCATTCCCCCCTGTTTTTTATGTTTTTTTTTTGGTGCTGATTTTGAGTGCAATCTATTTTTTTGGCAAGAACTCCAGGCAATTTGGCTGTGTTTGGGAAATTTAATGGAGCAAATATTTAAAAAACATGCTTTGTAGATTAATTTAGACTAGACCAATATGATGTATAATAAGTTCAGCCATAGTAATGATTTAATTATACATTTCTGAAGTTCAGCAAAATATAATTGATGTAATTTCTTAATAAGAAAATATGTTTTTGTAAAAATTATATTTTATATAATTATTATTGTTGTTTGAAGTTTATTAATTAATGCTGGCTTATTATTTTTTCTGTATACAATTCTGAAGTTCAGCAAAATAATAAAATATAAATTATGTACTTATTTCTTAAAACTTAATAAAAAAGTTCATTTGTAAAAAATAATTATAATATAGTTTTATCTGTTGTCTGAAGTTTGTTAATGAATGCAGGGTTATTATGTATTCTCTGGCTGATATTATATTAAATACTAACTGAAATTAAATTACTGAAAAATAAAACCTTATATCATACTATGTATAGAAGATTGAATAAACTATTTGCATGGTTCTTGTTCCTTTGATCATTTAGGGCAGAGTTTTGTTTTGGTTCTCTTTTAGTATTTGGTTTTGAGTCCCAGATTAATACTAACCCTTCCTCCTTTGGAATTGTTGTTGTGGCCATTGAATTGCTTGGCTATGTGATGGGTTGATGCTTATCTAAGGACTTGCTCTCAGAATCCTCTTCCATGCCAATGGGCATTGCCTGGCCCTTTTGAGCCTGAGACTGTGGGTGTGCAATTTTGGACAAACATGGTGCTGCTGGGGTGGGGGCTCAATGGTTTCACAACTGATATGACTGAAAGTAGAGGGGTCAATAAATGAGCACAGACAGTTGATGATGCAAGCCCATGTCACACATAGGCATGCTTCGACAGTCATGCAACATATCACTTTGTTTTTTCCAGGCTCAAAGGCCACTAGTTGTTCCAATGGTCGAGTCACTACCATGTGCCAGCTATACAAACAAGCACATAGATAATATAAGGCAGTTAAAAACATATACTATATTAATTGTATATATGTGTATAAAAGTATTGAGTTGGTTCAATAATATAATATAGATATAGCAAAAGCAAATCACTTTAACTCAAAATAGAAAGCAAACAAAATGCATAGATATATGCAAGCAAGCTACAGAATCAATTTTACCAATCAAATCAAACCAAACCAGAACCCAAGCCAGTAGGTGCACCAGAGATCCAGCCATGGCTTTTCCTATGATGCCTGTGACTGACCCTGCCAACCCAATAGTGGCTGAATCTTTTCAGTCATGGGGTGGTTGGGTTTGGTCGGTGTGGAGATTTCTGAATGACTGGTGTGAATGGATTCCAGCCTTGCCCTACATCATGAATAGGGTCACAGTGAGCTATGCCAACCAGTATGAGAATTCTTTGAGTGCAGCTGGCATGTTGCACCAATACCTCCATGCCATGATGACCTTCAGATTGGTGCATCACCAAATTGTGTTGGGGTGTGACAATGTGGATGAAGAGATGGACATGGGAGAGATGGCTAATGAGCAGATGGCCTATGTACAAGCTGTCCTCTCCAAGTCCATCTGGTACTATGACACAGTGCCTCTTCCAGCTAGTTCCTAGGCTCAATGTAGGGTGTCCAAAGTGGTGTGGTGGCTGGTAAGAAATTCATGGCTAGCATTTCATTTCCTCTCAATTCCATTCTGGGGTGTGGGTGCTCAGGCTATGCCCATGCTGGCTGAAAGCACCCCTAGCTATGGCTGCTTGGCTAGCATATTTGCAACCCCCTGGCTTGCATGCAAGCAGCAGCCAAACACTGCTGTAACTCCCTCCATAAATCCACTGGACTTTGGGTATGGCACTACCCCATGGTGCTTTATCTTATGCTGCTGGGCTTTGGGGTGGCAGAATGGTTCTTTGGCCAAACTTACCTACTTGCATGGTTCCTTTCCTTCAGAACTTCAATGCATAAAGTTCTTTCATGAAGATGATTATTCACAAAACCAAGTAAACTGGCTAGATAGTTTGATCTGGGCTGCCAAACCCACATTCACTTTTCCACACAATTGATTGTGGCTCCCTCCATTCATCCTCAGGACTTTGGGTATGGCATTGCCCTCTGGTGCTTTATCCTATGCTGCTGGGCTTTGGGATGGCAGAATGGTTCTTTGGCTAAAGACACATACTTGCATGGTTTCTTTCCTTCAGAACTTCAATGCATGAACTTCTTTGATGAGGAATATTCTTTTCACAACTAAGTAAAGTGGCTGGATGGTTTGATTTGGGCTTCCAAACCCACATTCACTTTTCCACACAATTGGCTGTGGCCCCCTCCATTGATCCTCAGGACTTTGGGTATGGCATTGTCCCATGGTGCTTTATCCTATGCTGCTGGGCTTTGGGATGGCAGAATGGTTCTTTGGCTAAAGAGACATACTTGCATGGTTGCTTTTTCTTCAGATGAATTTGTTTGATGAAAATGATTCTTCAACATGGTAAGTCAATTGCCTGGATGGTTTGACTCACTTTTCCACACAATTGGCTGGTCTCTCTCCATTGATCCTCAGGATGTTGGGCCTGGCTTCTCCTATGGTGCTTCGTTCTATGCTGCATATAGAGTTTGGGATGGTCAGATGGTATTTTGGCCAGACTTACTTGACTGGTTGCTTTCCTTCAGGTCTTTGAGGAGATGAAAGGTTTCCAGATTAAAGTGACTTCACACATACTCACACAATTACAGTGCTTCACTAGATGGCTGCCCAGCCCATTTTCACCCTTTTTGCCAACCATTCATTGGCTGGAGACTTACCACCCCTCACTTGGGCTGAGGTATCTCTTCCTACTTGCCCTACAGGATCTTAGACATTCCAGTTGGGAGTGGAAAACAGATTGCCAAGTGCTGCAGGGCTATTTCTCTTCAGGTGTCACACATGATATGCATTCCAAGTAAGTTGGTTCTTCACCATTGCATATGCAATTTCAGTGGCATGGCATACTGGTAGCAATCATATATGTGCACACTCATTAAGGTGATTTGCACATATCACAGTGACATTCATTGGCTTGTTATTTGCTTATACATATGGCCCCAACATGGCTAGCTTTGTGGTTGAATGAACAAAATTCACCAAAATCAACATAGCAGTTTTGGGTTGTTGGCTGTACTTTCTTTGTAAACCCCAGCTAAGTGTGAGCTGTTAGTAGTTGAGTGAGGTCCAATTGGATAAATCCACAAAGCCATCCAGGATTCTTTTGGTGGATGACCAACCATGGTTTGCCACTTACTGCCTCAATCAGTTCAGCCACCATATCTGGAGTTAGTTGAAGCCTTTGGTTTCCAAGTTCAGGGTCCAGTCTGATTTGCTTGGGCCATGTGAATGGGTTAGCTGAAGAGTTGTTGGCTGAAGGGTTGGATTGGGCCAATACTGTGTGGTGGTCTTCCCATTAGCCTTGCTTTCACTAAATTCTTTGGGTTCTGATCAAAGCATTTTGCCAATGGCTGCTGAATTGTATGCTGGGGGACTTGGTCAGGCCAATGATTTAAATTTGGTATTACCCAGGTTTCCATTAATTGCATGGTGGGTCTACCAACCTGATAGCCACCACCTGTATGAATAAAGTTGGTATGAAAAGGTCTGTGAACAAAGTTGTGGTGGCTGCAAGCTTTGGGCTCATTGAAGAAAGAGGTGATTCAGCTACCCAACAGCCACAAGACAGAAGCTTACCCACCAAGTGAGGATCTTAATGCTTTTGGAATTAGATGGGTTTAACACCTCCCCCTCTGAACATTCATAGGCAAGGATCTACAAGCTGCCAAGCACACCAGTCAAATCTTTGATGGATCAGAGTTTGATTTCAAGCAATAATCACTGAACTTTTGTTGTGGGTCCTGAAGGGCATTAGCCAGTGACAATGACTAATTCTGAAGGCATTGCATTTTGACATCACCAGCTTTTGCCTAGCCATGGATTGCCCATCCAATAGCAGTGGGTGTGGGCCACAAGCCAGCCACCCTCTTGTGGATAGTCCAGGCCAGCCAGGCCACATGCAGGCACCAGATGGTGTGCCCTTGTTTGCCAATGATATGGCACATGGTATGGGTGGTGTGCTAAGTGCACCACACTTTGGGCCATGTGATACTTCAGCTGATTTGCAAGCCTTTGCAGGTCCCTATGCAGCAGTTGTGCCTGCAGTTGATCATGGTGTGGAACATGGTATGGGTGGTGTTCCAACTTTTGGTGCACCATATCTTGAACCATGCAACAGTTCAGTTGAGCCAGCCTCCATGCATATACATAGTTTGAGTGTGCCAGCCTACCAAGATGTCCCTGTAGCAAATGCACCCTTGTTTGCCAATGAGAGTGCATATGGTCTGGGTGGTGCTCCAGCCTTTGCTGCACCACACTCTGGGCCATGTGGTCCTTCAGTTGGCTCTGATCCTTTGCAAGTGCATAACTTGGGTTTGCCAGCCTTTGCAGGTCCCTATGCAGCAGTTGTGCCTGCAGTTGTGCCTGCAGTTGATCATGGTGTGGAACATGGTATGGGTGGTGTTCCAACTTTTGGTGCACCACATCTTGAACCATGTAACAGTTCAGTTGATTGTGCTCCCATGCACATGCATAGCTTGTTGTGGCAGCACCAGCCAAACCAGATCAGCAGTGCATCAGGAGTGCAGCAGTTCATTCCTCAACCAGTTTGGCAAGAAAGTGTTACCTCACCATTGCCTAGTGAGATTGTGAGTGCTAGTGAGTTGAATGCCTTGCCTACTTTTCATGTTGCTGACCAGGTTTGCCCTCCTCCAGGGCAACCATTTGGGCAATCCTCAAGCACAGAGCAATGGCAATATGGACAAGTCACATCCACCAGTGACATGTCCCATGCATATGGCATTGGTAGTGGGCCTGAAATTGTTCAGCAGAATTTCCAGGTAGACCAGCCAAGCTTGCCATTCCCTGTGCTTGGTGCTAGTGAACTGGCTCCTGTGGGCCCTGACCAGGGTTTGAATGTTCACCACACCCAGCCAATTGCAAGTGAGCTAGCCCAACTTGAGAGCAGTGTGCACTTCCTACCTCCTTTGTGGCAGGATGACCTCAACCAGGCTAGCAACCAAGCAGGTGTGCAGCAGGCAGTGCCCACTTCAGGTTGCCACAGCCCAATTGGATTTGACATGCCAAATGCCTACTATAGTGCTAGTGCCTTGGTTGCCCCCCATGTTGCCCACCAGGTATGCCCCCAAGGAGCACAATCTAGACAAACCACATTGCCAGGACAAGTGCAATATGGCCATGCCCCATTCACCAATGATGTGGCTTCAGCATGTGGTGCTGGCTCTCCAAGTGCTCTTGGCCAAGTGGGCCAAGATGTGTTAGCACCTCAAATTACCAATGCTAGTGGCTGTGATTCCACTGCTTGCCAGCAAAGCCTTGAGCATTGCCAGCCAGCCCAGCAGTTTGATGTGCAGCAAAGCCTTGAGCATTGCCAGCCAGCCCAACAGTTTGATGTGCAGACTTGGATTAGAAGCCATGATAATGCTATAGCATGCCTTCCCAGCAGTTCTTCATTGCAACCAGTGGCTGGGGGTGGGGCAGTTGTGCCTCATGCCATTTCCCAGCCCAAGCCAAGCCAGGATTCCAAGAATGTATCACATGTGTCCATTGTGAGGCCCCAAGAGTCCCTTGCGGACGTTCCTTACCCAAAAACCCCAGCCATAATCAGACTAGCACAAGGAGACATAACTTTGGCTGCATCATTGGCTGTTCAATCTGAGGATGTGTCTTGGGAATGGGCCAGGGTTCCAGATGCCATTGGCCTTAAGAATGAAAAAGCTGGGCAGTTTCTTGCAAAGAACAAAGAGCAGCATATCAGTGAGATGATGGCTGCTGAAATCAATCCTTCTCAGATCAAGTACAGTGGATGGAAGTCCCAAAGCAGAGGAGAACATTTTGTTGGCAGTGGGGCATTACTGTTGCTTTTGATTTTGATCAGCAACACCAGGCAGAACACCCAAGCAGTGAAAGCCAAGGCAATCACCTTGATTGTTAGCCTTTTGCAACTGGCAGTATCTTGCTTGGATACTGTGGAATCTTTCCCAGGCACCTGCTATGGGAACAGCAAGCAGTACCATTATAGGCAAATTGAGTTTGATAAAACTGGCATTTTGAAGCAATTGCATACTTTGCTCATGCAGCATACAGGATTTGTGTGGGCATGGGGCCATTTGATGACCAAAGGTTTCTATGGCTATAAAATTTCTCTCTGCAATGACCCACCCTACTCTTTGGGACCTTGTAGTGCTCATTGCCTGGGCCAAAAATCAGCCTACTACCAGAAAAGTATGGCTATACCTTGGCCAGTTTCTTTTCCCCAAGGTGTTGTTTGTGTGCTCCAAAATTTTGGATAAGCTTGTGATTGCCAAAGCCAACAATCCCATTCAAAGCCTCCCACTGCTCAAGTCCAAGCATGGGAGAATCAGAAAAGTGCCTTGGATGAACAAATTGGTATTCCTGAAAAAATGAGAAAAATTAGACATCATAGAAAAAATGCTGCAACTTCTCATGATGATTTGCTTCCAGGAACAACCATGATGGTGAACCAAGAAGACTTTCTGGCCACATCCTTGTATTGCCAGAAAATCAAAGCTGCTTACCAGGCATGCAGCCACTTTGCTGTACACTGGGATCCATCTGGGTATGACATAGAAACCCTTGTCTCCATATTGTATTCTGGGCAATGTGGTGAAGAAGGTTTGGCCTGTTATTTACCCATCCAAAATTTAAGGCCTGTGCATACTGCAGAAGTAGATGAGGAGATCAGGAAGCTGGGTGCTATCAACAAGCTTACCAGGATCAAAGGATTCAATGAGATCAGAGCTTTGAGCCATGCATTGAAGGCCATCAACTGGCCACTTGAAAAGTTCTTTTTTCCAACAGATCTCCTTTGGCAGCCTTTAGAAGCTCATGAAACAAGAATTTGGGAAGGTGGACAATTTTGGGTGCTAAACACTAGAACCCAAGAAAAAAAAACACAATTTCCTTCAGGCTTTAACATTAATACCACCCCCCTTCTCATATCTGTAAGTGATCAGGGTGGGATTAATAGAGCAGCACTTGACTATCTTGTTTTCAAGCTTGGCCTAAGTCTGGACAATCAATGGGATCCATTCCACCGAGGATGGAATGATGTCAAAGACTGTATGAAAAAAAGCAAAGGAGATCTATTTAAAACTTTTCTTAGTTTTGCACTCCTATACAATGTGGGCTATGGCCCCATGGGCTCAAAAGAATGGCATTCTAAAAAGCAGCTGAATGCACATGAATTGCTAAATGCATCCTCAGCCCATTCAGAACCTTTTTTAAGCTTTGTGCCATGGATATGCAAAGAAAGGTTGGTGGAAGAGCCTAGGTCCAAAGAGGAAAGAGAAGCCTTGTTTGATTCTTTGCTGTCAATGAATAACATAAGAGCACTTGGCCCATTTGTGAAACTAATGCGATGGTATTCCTGGTTCCAATGTGAAAAGTATTATTCAGGAGAATGTTGGGGAACAAAGCTGATCATGCTTTATGGTACCAATCATTGTTCACCAACCAATGGTACCAGCTATGTCAGGCCAGAGGAATCCCTAAGCATTCCTGGTAAGGAGACCACACCAAAACAAGAACTTCAACAACTAAAAATGAAGCATGGGACTTGGGCACTGGCCCCATTGCTGGTGACACCAACTTCCATGTACCAAAAAGATCTTCTCAAGCTGCTTGTCCAACCTTCATGGACAGAGCATGCCTCCAGGGCTGAAAAGATTTTAACCCCTCAGCAGGTAGCTTTGCACACCTTGCAGAAATGCCAGTCTGGATGGATTGATGAGTTGCTGGGCTTGGTGGTCCAAGGCTTCTTGACAACTTCTGTTCTTAGGGAGCTCTACCCTCACTTGGGCACATCTAAGGCCACTGAAAAAAAGAGACTTGAGATTCATTTAGACTTCTTATCCAAGCTCATTGCAAAGAGAAGCATGTCACTAGCTGCCCACTACTTGAAGCCACCAACTAGATATGCAGCCATGCTGTCTACTGATCCACAGGTGGCAATGGCAGCCAAAACCTCTATGCAAAAGCATTGGTCCAGGCTTTTGGAGCTGGAACAGAAGGAGGCCCAAGGGCATTACATACCTGGCATGGAATCTCTTCATTTCCTCAGAAGCTCAGTTGCCAGGGTTGCATTTTTGGTAAATGAAGTTGACTTGAAAAATCACACTGCAGATGCAAAGGCTATCATGGCTGCCTTAGTGCAACACCTGGGCTGCACAAGTTGTGTGGAGAACACACACCAATCAGCCAAAGATACCTTAAGACAAGCAAGACATAACCAGAGATCTAGGATACATAAGTTTAAGGCTTGCATGGATGCTAAGATTTTGCAGACAAGAAAGACTCCACATGTAAACATCACTGAAGTGGAATTGGCTATGGCAAATACCAATAACCTTCCCAAAGTAACCCCCTTAACAAATCCAAATTCCCATAAAATGATCAGAGACTTCCAGCTACTAATGCAACACAAAAGTGGTGCTCACTGGTGGCCTGCCACCACAGCCTTGAGTCAATTTGAGGAAATTATGGGATTTGAATTTTTGATGGGCCAGGAAGTCAGTTCTGGTACTTTGCAGCTATCTTGTCTAGTGGGTGAACCAGGCTCTGTAGTGATTGATCAGGCTGAAGGCCAGGTGTATATGGTCCTTGCTAAAACCTTTAGTGGTTTCACTTGCTGGCTGCTAGAGCTTGAAGATGCAGTGGATGAGGGTGAGCCTGAATATATATTTAGGCCAATTCCCCAAAAATCTGCATTGCTCTTCAGACATGTGGCATCTTTGGACAACTTTTTGGAAGTGCCAGTGGAACCATTTTTGCTGCATGGCCATGGCTCTTTGGTTTTGAAGCAAGGGGGAGAACCAATGCCCCTAGCAAAAGCCAGAGTTCATAATGGATTGGATTTAACAGTAAAAGATGCGAAGCATGTCTTGAAAGCATATGGCATCACCATGCCAGGTGCCCCCAGCAAACTTGAGTGCTTCACCAAACTTATCCAGATCCATGCAGAAAATGACCAGCAAACCCAGGAGTTTTTAGCCAGATCTAAACTTAAGCAAGGTGATGATGATGAAGATGATGCATCAGACTATGGTGACTTGCTTGAGCTTTTGGAAGAAGACCTTGAGAATAGGAATGATCCAGATGTGAAGCAGGAGAAGGAGAAGGTCAAAAGAAAAAGGGCCCAGAAGACTGTACCTGAGGGCTTCATCACTTTGGAACCTCCTAAGAGGGGCAGGGGCAAGGGCAGGGGAAAGGGAAAAGGAAGAGGCAGAGGTAAAGGAGGTGGCAAATCTAAAGGCAATGCCAGTGACAGCACTGCTTTAGTCCAGCATACAATCAGCAAAGGAAAATTTGCAAGGGGCAGAGGGAGAGGCAGGGGAAATAGAAAGCAGAAAGCTTTGCCAGCACCACCTCCAAGTGAAGCTGAGATTGCAGAAACTTTTGGTGGCCCCTCCTTGCCACCACCTTCAGATCAAGCTGAGATCCAAAAAGGTGATGTTGACCCTTCACTGCAAGAGCCATTGCAGCCAGTAGCCAGTCCAGTGAACCAGGCAAGTAGTGAGATCCATGCAGAGGCTGTAGAACTTTTTCATGATGCAGCAAACCCTGCCACACCAGAGTTTGACATGGACGACTTGTTTGGGTCCCCAGAAAAGGCAGAGCCATCACATACAGTTGAAGCTGAGGGTTGTCAGTCAGCTGCCATAACCACAAAGCACACCATTGTAAATGCAGCAGCTGAGCCAGATAAAAGTCTAGAAGCAGCACTTGAGCATCCTGACCTATCCATTGGGGCTGCCCCCAGCCAGCAGCAACAAGGTAACCTTGCAGATGCAGTGCCTGCTGAATCCAGTAGTGTTGCCTCCAGCCAGCAGCAGCAAGCTGACCTTGCAGATGCAGTCCCTGCTGCATCCAGTAGTGTTGCCCCCAGCCAGCAGCAACAAGCTAACCTTGCAGATGCAGTGCTTGCTGCATCCAGTAGTGTTGCCTCCAGCCAGCAGCAAGCTAACCTTGCAGAAGCAGTGCCTGCTGCACCCAGTAGTGTTGCCTTCAGCCAGCAGGAGCAAGCTGACCTTGCAGATGCAGTGCCTGCTGCATCCAGTGGTGTAGCTGAGCCTTCACAACCAAGTGGGCCAGATAATGCACATGATGCTTTGGTCAGTGAAGCATCTCAGCCTGCAGCAGCTAAGGAACCTGATGCCAGAACTGGCTCTACCAGAGGGCCAAAAGTATTCTCTACACCTCAAATTCTTCAATCTATATCTCCTCCTGGCTGCTCTATAAGGCTGAATGGCACCTAGGCTGCACATGATGGCCCACAGAAGTGGTCATCAGACTGTGTTTCTTTCTGTGTTGTGGCTAGTTTCTTGGCTTGGGAATGCAAATGGGTGTGTGTAGCCTAAACCATTGACATGCCCATTTGACAGTTCATTTTTGCACCATTGCAATTGGCCATTTGATAGGCTAGCTAGTTAGCTGGCAACAGGTATTAATTCTTCATTTCTTTGCATATTCTACAGTGAACTGGCTGATGGATCATTGACCTAGGATGGTTTGTTTATACCCCACTGGTCACTGGTGGTACTTGATCTGTAACATTTGGATTTGAAGGTGGAACATTGGGATAATTTGGTTGGTAAATGCCACACCTTATTGGGTTTGCCCTTGGTCTTTACCTTTCCCTTGCTGCACTCACAATCTCAGGAAATGACCATCGATTCACTGCTGCATTCAACACAAGCTTGCCCTTGGGAACCAGGAGCAGATCATTTAACCAGCACATTCAAAGTCAGTGGGCTGCAAAGCTTTCTGAGGTCCATGAGTTTGCATGGAAAACTTGGAAAGATCATTTGAGTCAGGATCGAATTTACAGATTATCACCTGACCAGATCCAAACTCCTGGGGTGATTGATCCTGCTGTGGTGGAAAGGCTGAGTGGTTCAATCACTGAATTGCCACCACCCAGAAAATACAGAAAGCAGTGAGCAAGAGGGTGCAAAAACAGGAGGTGCCTTTGCATGGGGGCAGTGGAGTTGTTGCTGGCTGGCAGGTGTTTATGGCTATCTTAACCCTTATTATTATGTTTTTATGGCTAATTTAACCCCTATATTTAGTATATTATTTTGTATGTGTTTTTATTTGTTATTATTTGTTATTATTTGTTTTTATTTGTTATTATTTGTTTTTATTTGTTTTTATTTTTCCTTATATTTAATTATTTTTCTTTATGTATATTTTTTTTCTATTTTATCTTATGTTTCTCTATTTTACTTTATTTTTGCACCTGGGCTGAAGAGAGACCTTGTGATGAGCAACCTCCTTTTCTCAAATGATCTATACTCCCCTTGAAAACCCAGCACGAATCACTCCCAGGTTTGCTTTCCCTCCTGGCGTGCTGTGTCCGAATATCATTTGCTGCTCCGTACCTGCCTCCGAGAATGACGTGGAGATCGACATCGAGGCGCTGGCACTTTGGCTGGTGCCCTGGGTTGAACGGTTTTGATGTGGGAACCACCCGTTTTGAAGCTTGGGGGAATCATTTGACACATTGAGCAATGGCTTCAACTTGTGGTTCAACTTGTGAAAAGTGGTTAGGAATCATTTGAGCAATGGTAGTTGAACTTGTGAACGACTGAGAAATCTACAGTTGCTTCATTCAAGCCTATTAATTGATTTAATTGATGAACGGGAACTGAACTGGGTAGCTGATATGCTGTGAAGTCCAGGGGTGGCCCAGGCTTTCCGCCAGGCAACTCACAACACTCCTTCGTTCCCTCGGCGGAGTCGTCCTGACCAAAAGAATTGTCACTCGAAGCACAGCGGCTTCCTTTGGTGAAAGATGGTATTCATTAATCCTGGTCAGATATCATCATTCACATTGATAGCAATCGTTATTCATGAATGATTGCTATAGGTAATCAATAAGGTGTCAGAAGCTCTTCGCAGCCAACAAAACTGGGTGCAAAATCATGGATATCCAACAATAAGATGGGAACATATGCAATCGCGACAAGGACAATTCCAGATCATGGCTGCTGATAAGAGAGAATGATGCTTAATGGCTGTTCTTAGCCAAAAACAGTTGGCAAGGCAATGTTGCACTGATGATTGCTAATTTCTTCATAACCTGCAATCATGGTCAACGGGGCCACGAGCATTGAACATAGCTCTTTACATTGGATGACAAGCACAAAGAACCGAAAATACCAGGGGATAATCATCGGTCATGAATGGGTAAATAATGATGGGTGATCAATGGTAGTTGATGACACCCGATAGTCAGTCAATAGTTGCCGTTGGCTCAAAAGTGGCTAATGATGACGAATCAGCGCCTATCGGTGAAAAGCAGTGGTTCATCAATAGTGAACGATGGGGTTTAACGGTCGATCAAAGAGAATCATTGCTGCTTCAAGCGTGGCGTTTTGGATGGTCCATAGTCCATAGTTCATTCAATTAGCAGCTGTAGCTGTACGTTACAACCTGTGTAGTCACTAGGAAATCTGATGACATGGAGCCATGAGCGAGGGCCCTTAGTTGGCTCCTTGTTATGGGGTTTCGACCTGTTGACAAAAAGGGTTTACAGTATTGTGGCAGGTCAGGGTGGCTATGAGGCAACCTTTTGATCCATTTTTTAGCACATTGGGAATCAGATTTTTCATGGTGATCACAGGATATTTACAGCTTCCTATAGAAATAGATAAACATAGTATTCGCTATAGCTGTCCATATCTTGGAACTTGGAACTAACTATATCAGCAGCCGCATTTATTTACCGCAGTTAACAGTAGGATTGGGCGGTAACGAGGTCTTGAGGTGGATGTATAGTTAGCTGCAGAACGAGGTAGGGGGGACTCCCAAAACGAGATGTGTTTCTTCTTGATGTTTGTTTGTATCTCTTGGATTTACAACCGCATCTATTTCACCGTGCACAACTGTCGCATGGACGACTTTCTGAAGCATGTTGCGTGACTGTTTTGGACATCACCCCAAGTGCCGAATCCTGGCTAAGGTTGGGACACCGCTGACGGTGTTGGCATCAAGGTACCTGCAGGGCAGGAGGAGTGGACAAGATAATGGCAGAAACCCAACTTAGCTGAGTAACTAATATTAGTGGTTACATCTTATTTGTATTTATTTACACATATAATACATATATACATATATGTTATGTTATACATGTTGTGTAATTATATGATTACGTTGTATTGATATTATATGTGTATATATACATATTGTACATATTTCTCTTTACTTCACTTTGTTAGCGTAGAGTATGAGACTGGACAACAGGAATTTGTTTCCAGAGCTGGTGCCAATTCGCAATCGCATAGGTTTTTGTGAACCCCACTATTTTGCTGTATGTTTATGGTACACATAGCTGCTAGCCAGCTGTTGTGCTTGTTGTTGATGGTGGTGTTTCAGATTCTGGGCCTAGTTATCAACCGTTGTCATTTGCACCTGGTGCTTGAACACTGTGGCACCAAGCTCCTTATCCAACCAGTTCTTGCATATACATCACCTAGCATAACACCTGATGGGCCACGGTTCGCTAGGTGAGGGGCCCTCAGTATTTGCAAGATCGGAAGTATCCTGGCAGCAGCTGCGCAGGTGACACTAAGCTGGTGGCAGGTGACACCAAGCATCCATAGTTGAGGCTCTGGTTCAATATTGACCAAGCAATAATAAGGGGTTCTAACCAACCAATCATAGGGAAAACAATGGTGAATGATAGGGGAAACAGGGGTGCGGGGTTTTGACCCACAGCCATATTCATTGATCAGTTGATATAGTTGGTCGCAAATCAAAGGTTCATAGTTGGCAATGACTGATTATGGTTGCTTAGTGATAATTTGCATGCTTAATCAATCAGACTCACTCATAGTTGCAGAAATAGCTAACAGACACATGGCGCGGTTGGGAAAGTCATTTGTTTAGCTCGTGCTTGAACTGCCAGGATTCGTTTGACCAATCATGTTGGACTGGGATGGTTGATGGGAGCATCTACTGGAAATAATACCATCGTTTCCTGTTGATTTTCCCATCAAACACTTGGTGATAAAACATGATAAAACCATCAACCGTTGAAAGGTCAACGCGTGGCCCAAGAGGAAAACCACACCACACCAAGTAGTGAGTTCACCTACGCAGATTCGAGCTGGCCCATGGCTACATTGCCCCGACCATCCCAGTGCTGTGTTTCGAGGGTCGGGTGTCGGAAGCTGCACTAGGAAATGTGAAAGCCAGAGCCCAATGTTGGTTCTGGATGGCGCGCAACTCCTTCGTGGCAGGGAACGGGGCACCATGGGGCTCTGCGGTGACTTCCTGTGGTGGTCGTGGGTCTCAAGCAACTTTTATATAGGGTGTGATATGGTGGTTTCTCAAAATTGGGGCACTCCTAAATCATCCTTTGGTAATCATTTGCAGTGGTAACCAAGCATTTTTTGGGTTCCCCCATTTTGAGGAACATTCATATGGCCTGTTGATTCTAGGAGTTCACAACTATGTCACAAGAGCGAACATGGACTAAAGACCTGGAAACGACAGAAACCAGGTGATTTATACCGCCCGGAAATGGAAGGCTGTTTCAACTGATATGGCTATGGGTCAAACTAATGGGGGATAATCACCAACAATAGGAAAAACGATGGCTAATGAAGGGGTTTTGACCCATAGCCAGAAACAGTAAGGAAAGTATTTCAATTTAAGACAAATTGCGAGGGCCAATATCAATATTGTCGCAATGGGTCCTTAAATAGTGGTACCTTCAAATATTGCGACCCGCTGACGAAAGCAATGAAGGGATGGTTGGGATACCACAATTTATGGATGTAGTGAATTGGGTAGATGAACATCCCGACACAGACCAGTTTGTTTTGTAATTTCATGAATTTTACCATGCAGGGTTTTGACTCGTACAGCCCATGCCCATTTGATTCGCAGAATTCTGGAACATGTCGGCCACTGCAGTCACTCGGAGTATTTTTGTCGGTTGACTATCGAAAGGGAGATATGTCAGCAAGTTGAACGGAAAGTTAAATTCATAATTCCTATATACTGATTCAGGTTCCTTCTCAGCTTATTATTCGGATTTGGTTTCATTTGTATGCATTGAAGGAGGATATAATACTGATAGCTGGATGTTGTCGAATCTGGTCCCATCAAGTGCCTCACGGGAACGGTTAGCTGCAGGAGCTTGAGAGCTACAGCAACAGCTCAAAATGCTGCTTCAGAGGTGCACGGTTCAGAGGTTTGTATTGCAAGACAACCAGGGTCTGAGGGTTGGATGACGATCTCAATCCACTGGGGCAATGCTTTGGGCACCACAAATCCTTGGAGGCTTGGTGACTGCGGTCACTGCTATTTGTTGGCCGCTGGTATAAGCTGGTTGGAGCAAGCAGAGCTGACAGGGAATACAACAAAATTGACGCTGATATGATTACGAGTCACTAATAAACTACTAGCCAACCAACATTTGGGTGATGAACATCCCAACAAAGACTATGTACTTTAGTCCTTTCTCGGACGTTCACCAGGGGTACAGGGTATTGACCCACAGCCATGTCTATAGGACGTTCACCAGGGGTACAGGGTACCCACAGCCATGTCCAGGAATATGTGCGTTTCCAGGAGGGTACGATCCAGGGCATGTTTGTCACACCACCGGTACTGGGTGCCCAAATCGTCCTGGCACTGTCGTGGCATACGCTTCAGCCGCCAGGCAATGGCTTCTCTCTGATTCTAAACTTCCGTTTGCCGGACGTGCAGCTGGTGATTTCGTGGTCGGTGGCTGAAGTGACTCAGCTGAGATGCAGAGATCATCGATGGTGAACGCGGGTCTGGTTGGTGGGAGGAAGCTAAGGAGCCCTTAGTACAGTTGATGGATGTTAATGGTCAATGGGTATAAGGGATTGTAACCAACAACTCAATAAAACAGTTTTTTCTTCTCAAGCTCTCCGGTCGAAGGCACATTCATTAGACTGTAAGCTCGCAACTATGTGCATCTGGCGGGTCTAACAAAACAGTCAAATGACGTCAAGTGAGCCAATGTTTGAAGATCTTCGAAGTTCGGCTTGAGACATCTGCCGTAGGGTTGCTTGTATTTGCCTTGAAACTTCATGCGGCAGATTCATACATCTTCAACATGCCCACATGGAAGCCATGAGGAAGTCCCAGCGCCATATCATGTTGGTGGTCCCAATTTTCGCGGGGCATGTGCGCCATTGGGTCCCCTCCTGGTGGTTCAGATGTTCCCATTGCCGTCCCTTGACTCTGATTAAAACAGTGGTTGATGGGGACAACCGGCTGACTTGACATGGTTGCCATGTAACTTGACATGATGAAGTTCAGCTGTTCCGATGGACTGCCCCTGATCAACCCGTGATTGGGGCTGGTTGTCGTTGCTACCAGGATGCCGACTGGCTGGATACTCCCCAGGGCCTTCACCTTCGCAGGTGAGCGCCACAGTCGGTCCTTTTGAGAGAGGGGCATGGATCACCCGTCGTTGTCATCCCCATGGCGGCTCACAACTCGCTCACTTGGGCAGGTTCGTTTATGAGATGGACCCAGCAGATCGAAGCAAGCGCAGGGGCAGCTCAGAGATCCTGAGGCGACCCCCGAACCATGGAACATGGGGCTTCGTGCATTGAATATGAGGTGCTCCATGGTGCTCCCACATCCTTGGGGTGAAGAAGTCGGAAGGAATTTGGTTTGGGAACAAACCTTTTCAGTGGCTAAGATGAATGGAATGAAATCGACTGACACAGTGTTACGTCACATTCTCTCTCTCTCTATATACATATATATATATATATATATTTTTTTTTATTTATATACATTCACATTCAAGTCCACGCTGGCTGTTAGTGACGCTATCACAGCACACTACAACACATTACAGTTCATTACACAGCATTGCATACATCCAGCAGACACGTGTGCACAGCCAGGCGCTTCCCGACCTCAGTTGCCAAGGTTTGAAACTCATCGCTCGGGTGCTTGAAGGCTCCTTCATGCTGAAACAGGTGCTGCTGGGGAGCCGGCAGCATCCCTTGGCCATCCTTCATTGTTCTTGTTGCTGGGCTGGCGGATGTGGCAAACTTGAAACTGCGCAAGCACATTGTTACAGATGTTCTTCAATTGGTTAGATTTCAAAGGCTCACAGAGTAATGCCTTGTTCTTACAAGTTTGGTGCACCTTTTTGTTTATCGCATGTATGTCTGAAATTGATATTGAATCTGATTCAGAAACAAAGACATTATGTCCACAAATTATGTCCACAAAGCAGAGTAACTCAAAATCCGGGAATATGTTTTTCTTGTTTCAACGGGTAATCCATTTGCTTGCGCCCGGATGGATAAAAAGTTGCCCAAGCTGCTGGAATGAAAAGGTCAAAACTTCATGGATATCACTGGGTCGTCAATGCCAAAGAAGGGGCATCCCAGCAGCTGGACTGTTCAGATGTGATCAGCAAGGGGTACAGGTGAGAGAGTTGTCTACATATTCGATCACATTCCTCCTGCATCGCCTGGACTACAAACACATTTTCAACCTGCCTGAATGTTTCAACCTGCCTGAATGTGTGTGGTGTTTCTTTGGCATTCCGGAGCTACAGCTCATGCTACTTCACCACCACCCGCAGCCTTCAATCCGTCTCCAGGCAGTAGGAAGCAAGCCCGCAATCATCGGCAATCAATGCAGTGACTCGGATCTTCGAAGAGCTCGGGAGCAGCTGCTCAGCTGGACCAACCAATATCCAGGTTTTTATACGGGTTTGATGGGGGTTATAACCATTAATGATGGTTAATAATAGGGGATCAGAAGTAACTATAGTGGTTGAACAACTACTGGTTGGCGGTTTTAAACATGAATTATTTTCCCTGGTATTTACTAATGATTGATTGGTTGACTACTATTTTTCATGGAGGTTGAAACCACCAACCAGCAATTCAAAGATTTCCGGTGGAATTTTGGCAACTAGGACAGACACGTGCGATGCAGTCATTGATGCTGCCGCTCAGCATGTGTATTGTTATATAATATGTAGGTATGTCGGGTACGCGTGTAAAATCTGTATCATGACATTATTATCAACAACGCTCGAGTCTGAATCTGAATGCAGTCAGAGTTTGGTAAGGATAGTCAGAAAGAAAGCGATTTGCTTTGGGTGTTTCCGCAATGTTGCTTGTTTTCGATTCAGTGGTTGATAGATATGTATTCAGAGTTCATGGGTTTTGGTGACCCCATATACGCCGGCTTGAAGAAATGCTCACAGGCCCTCATCAAGTTGACTGTGTTACTAATTTGTTTTGGAAAAATCGACGCTAGCGTTGCAAAATGTCAGACTGAATCCACTGTTTTTTTTTTGAGGGGCAAATCTTTGCATTGAAACATTACCAAGCCTTCGAGCTTAGGTAACTCAGCCATGATTGGCTTCGGGATACAGGAGGGCTCCAACTCAAAGCTGGTATTCCTTCCTACCGGTCATCATTCACCAATGAAACCATCAACCACAAGGGAGAGATGGTCATTTGACATGTTTTTTTGGATCATGGGGTCTCAAGCTAGCAGTGGTCAACCGGTCCACTTGAGGTGTTGGTGGTGGTTGATGATATTGTTTTCACTTTTGTATGCTATTATTGGTGCAAAACCAGCTACTAGTTGTGGATGATTACCAATACTTGTGCGGTGTGATTGCATCGCATCATCATTGGACACCATATCCATATCTGAATTCCAGAGGGAAAAACCAATCCTGACTGAGTTGTGGGTGTTCAGCTGGGAACTGCGGTCACCCATCACCTATGGCGTTTGTAGCTACACCGGCACTGCGCTGAGGCATCCAATACTTCCAGCATCAGGACTCAGGGGCACCCTGGAGCAGAGCTGCAACAGCAAGCGCCAGGTGGTTTTACAGCGGTTTTAACCATTCAGTTTGTTAAATAATAGGGGACCAAAACCAACAAGAATGGTTGAACAATGTTGAACAACTACTAATTGGTGGTTTGATGTAGTGTGTAGGTCGGCAACTACCTATGCGTATGTCGAAAACGCAGTAATTGGTGGTTTGATTGACATCTCTGATTTTCCTCGATAGGGCCCTGCACAAACCGCTGGGGTCGGGGTCAGAGACCAGGATCGTCCGAGAATGGCAGCCCAACATTTGGGATGGTTGGTTGACTAATATTTGATGGATGGCTAGTAAGCACCATCCAGACTAAGACTCTGACACATACCAAGTTTGATGGACAGGTTTTGTTCTGATACTTGGTTGCTTGTCGAGCTCGAACAGTCCGAGATTGATAGAAGCACTGTTGTTGTTGATGATGTCAGGGGATCATACACTATACACATCGCTTCTCTCAAATGTGACACGTTCCCCCACACCCTTTTTTGAATCTCACGGTTGATGGAGGTTGGTGGATATTGACGGGAAAACTTTCAGGATGATTCTTGTTGCTCTTGAAGTCGTCTCCTATTGACTAGGATGTTATTCTTGTTGGTGATGCTTACATTCTCACTAATCAGGTAGAATTCTACCAGAAACTCCAGCACTTCGTACTGCTGCAGGATGCACTGGAAGCCTCCATGGATATGGGTCCCGACTCTTCCATTGGTCGCCGCTTGCGAGGAGAGGAAATGGAATGCGGTGGACTGGGCGGACATTTTCGCAAACAAAAAAAGGCAGTATGTAATTCATGGTCATAGTGACACTCACCATGGACAACATAGAGTAGTTGTTAATCACCATCAATCATCCTTGATCACCATTTATCCCACTATGAATCACCACGAACCACCACTGCTATCCATGCACCACCACTTGTCATCACTAATCACCTGCATGTGCATAGGTTGTTATGAACCTGTTTGGTACATATTGTCTTGGGTGGCGGTAGTCTTACATCTTCTCCCTCACACGCACGCGATTGAAGAAAGTTGGAAATTGTATGAAATTGTTATCTTTTCTGGTTGCCTCAATGAAATTTCCATAATATATATATATATACATATACATAGTTTATGAACATTCAGCATGTTCCATATATATCTGTATATATATGTATATGTATACACACACATAGTAAGTTGTGCTCCAATCGGTAAAAGAAAAAAATACATCCCTGTGCATAATGTCGTGGTGTACATTCCACATGCCCTTTGGTTTGGTACATCGCATGGTGGTTTTTACCTCCATTTCCAGTGGCTTCCTGTGATGATGACCTCCCTTGGACTCATCGGAACAGCGGTCTCGCTGCGCAAGGACTCCTCGATGGCACTTCTGTTTTGGAACTCTTCATCCTCTTGGAGGCGACATGAAATCGCCCAGACTCCAACTTAGAATTGGGAACCCACTACTAACCACAATTAGCTCCACTATCAAACATCATTAATCCTTAGTCAACTATCAATGAACCACCATGGACCACCATAGCAATCATATCAATATACAATATGCTATAAATGATTAATAAGAAGGGTGACTTGAAGGTCCCTCATTTTGAAGAAACACCATAGGGTTAATTACATGTATTTTCTATGATTATATCCCAGGGAAGTGGGACCCCCAAGTAACCCCGCTTCTGCACATCCAAGTACAAGGCCCTACAATGAGTAGTTTTTTTGGCTGATTAGTGTGTAACACACCCTAAACAAATAGAAGCCCTCTAATTAGAACTAATGTTGTAGAGCAAGAAACATTCCAGGGGCAGAGGCATTCTCCCGGAACAATAAAATCAATTAGCAGAGGTTTTCTTCAATTTTCCTCAGCTTTCATTTGCTACCTTCCTTTACTAAAGCAATATTGGCTCACTTCAGGTCAACCGTGTATTTTTATAACCTTTGATGAAAGTTCTGACATATTCTATCACTAGTTTAAGTACATTTGTTTCTTTATACCTGTTGTGTTTGAAGATGCTGCTTTGTAGTGAATCCCTGCGGAAACAAATTGTTGTAGCAGGATTTCGCAGGACCCTTCGCTGATAGATACTTGATGATACTTGTATAATTGTTCATATCCTTGTTTGGTCCAACCAATCTATGTTTTTGCTTGGCTATCCATCCATCCATCCATCCATCCATCCCTCCATCCATCCATCCATCCATCCATCCCTCCCTCCATCCATCCATCCATCCATCCATCGATCCATGGCACCTTTGTCGCCTTTGTTTTCACTGCCAGGGTTTGAGCGCCAGCGAACTCCCTGAGCGCTTGCTGGGAGGGTCGGGGCACCGGGCGATGGAGGCATTGAGTCACGGTAGTCGCAGTAGTAGTAGTAGTAGTAGTAGTAGTAGTAGTAGTAGTAGTAGTAGTAGT
>VSDK01007199.1:392874-460191 GCA_009767595.1 Symbiodinium kawagutii | reverse complement strand
CTATCTATCTATCTATCTATCTATCTATCTATCTATCTATCTATCCATCCATCTATCTATTTTTTTCTATATATTTCTATCTTTCTATCTTTCTATCTTTTTATCTATCTATCTATCTTTCTTTCTTTCTGTCTATCTTTCTATCTTTTTTATCTATCTATCTATCTATCTATCTATCTTTCTATCTTTCTATCTTTCTATCTTTTTATCTATCTATCTATCTATCTTTCTATCTTTCTATCTTTCTATCTTTTTATCTATCTATCTATCTATCTTTCTATCTTTCTATCTTTTTATCTATCTATCTATCTTTCTTTCTTTCTTTCTATCTTTCTATCTTGTTTATCTATCTATCTATCTATCTATCTATCTATCTATCTTTCTTTCTTTCTATCTATCCACATCAGATTTGGCAGAATGCCACATGATATTTTCCGGCACACGTTAATTCTGTTCAGCTTCTTGGCCTTGGACGGTCAATGCCCCTCCTGCCAGGTGGTGCCCCTAAGCCATCAGCCCACCGGCGTGCCACCGGTGGCACCGAGGTTTGGGCCTCGTCGACCCGCCTGGAGCGGGCCTCCTGGCACTACGTCCTCTACCCCACCGTGCTGCTGGGTGCCCTCCTGCCGTGCGATGTGATCCACACCACGTCCCCGGTCGTGGGTCGTATCGCATAAACCTCGCACGAAAGGGAAGGTATGAATCTGTATGAATTGATTATCATCGCAGGTATGGAATGTTTGTATGAATTGATGATCATTCCGAAGAGTTGTATCAAATACAGTCTAGATATTAGTAATCAAGCATTGATATTTACGTTGGAATGACATATTTTAGATATGTGAATGCAAAGAACTCGGAACTCCAGACATATACAGAGATCAATCCTGCGGTGTCCTTGATGGCCATACATTGTAAGGCTCACGCTGACCTTCACTGATAGCTTTATTCCTGTTTGGTTAATTCAGAGTACTGTTCGAACCGTGGGATGGTGATTATTTCCATCCGATTGATTGGCAGGTGCTGTTTCCCAGATTTTGGGCTGATAATGTCGCAAGTGTGTTGGTTTCTGATTAGTGAACTGATGTTATGCAGATTGTGCATTGACTACAAGCGACCCAGCTACTGGTACTTTTTACATGCTGTGAGTGTTTTGTTCAGTCTGAACAATTCCACTAATAACACTTACAGTATCATGAACACTAATAACACTAGTGACCCAGCTGCTTATCATTGATAACTAAGAATCACTACATTTTGACCATTAATAGTAAATACATAATCATTACTAATCGCTAATAGAAACCAATGATACTTTTGACATACCCTTGCCAATACCAACACTAACTTTGACCGTCATTCAGAATCAACCATTATTGACCATTATAACTAGCCATTATTCAGCATTAATAGTAATGGTTATTGATTACTAGTAGTTATTCATGATCAACAACCGACCATTATCAACCAATATTTCTCAGGTGGATTCCTGGACCCGGCATTTCCCATTGAGTATCTTCGCTACAGGGCTTCAACCAGGTTGACAGTGTGCCCTCGCGAATGGGTAGCATCCATGATCAATTGGAGGAGGGACCCACAAAGGTTTTGTGATATACCAGGTGCTCTACATGGATCATCTCGATGTTATCCATGGAATGTTGGTACCCGTAGTGTAGTGCTCATCGACTGGGCACTTTATAACACTTTGAGGGCAGGTTGGAACCTTGTTGATTCAGCCACAATGAAATCTTGTATGCTGAAAGCATCCAGCCGCAAAGTGAGACGTTTACTGCAAAAGTTGGTGATTATTAACCAAGATGGGAATTCAGATTACTAATCAGTAGTAGCAGTGGTGGTTTCTGAACAGTTGGGGGTACCCCCAGTTATCATCCAGTCAATGAGGCATTGAACATACTAAACCATAACTTTGGGGGGTTCCGCATTTCGAGAAACAACCATATAACCATGGTTACTGCAAAGATTCTCAGTAACCATTTGTTGTATTAACATCTACTGGAAACTATACGGGTTAATAAACTGAACAAACCACCAAAGAGCCTTCTGGGTTATTTTTGGAATGCCTGGATTGTTTGGAATGACTTGCAGATCTCTGTTGAATGCCTGCACCCTGGGTGTAGGTATGACTGTGGCGCTGCTGTTGAGACCCTCCTCCATTTGCAGATGCAAATGGAAGGTAGGGAGTAGGGGGGTCGGGGCGAAGTGCGAAGCTGGGATCAGATTCAGTGATGGTGGTTGATAAGAAATATGACCAAGCCAAGAACAAGAGTCATCAACCATCAACAGAGGATGATGAGGATGATCATGGTGGTGCGGCTGCGGCTGATGATGAGATGATGAAATTGATACTGACCACCCCAACCAATCGGAAAATCAACAAAGGACAAGCAATCAGTCAATCAATCAATCAAACAGAAACTATCAAAGGTTTTGTTGCATATGCTATTTCAAAACCGCCCTTGAGGTTTGGACAGAAGGTACTGATGTACTCTGGCAAATTTGTATCACTGGTGTCGCAAACACTAAGCAAATGTGAGTTGAAATTGTTCAGTTCTGATCGGCTTTGACACCACCACCGAACTCTCTCAATTAGTTGGTTTAGTTGCGGAGATGCAGTCAGAAACATACATGGGGGTTTCTCAAAATAGGGAGCCCCAAAAATGGCTGGTTTATTACTATGAATGATTAATACTGGATGATTTGGGGGTCCCCTATTTTGAGAAACCACCACATGTATTCAACAATTGTATTGTGTATGGGGTTCTTCTTTGTCCATGTAGAAATAGATATGTGATTAAGTATGGTGCGATGTTTTCTGTCTTTGATCTTGTTAGAAGTATTAACCACAACAATAGCTGATTAATAGTAGCTACCAATCAATTGAGATCCATTCAGCTACTACTAATTGATCGATAGCTACTATGAATCAGCTATTATTAACCAACAATAGTAGCCATTAATTAGCGATTAACCATTGCTAGTTCCCAATCTCCAACGGGCTGCTGCATGTCACAGGCGCTACTGCGACAACAACCAGCCATGCGGACCCTGTCGTCATGATGAACCCTGATGATTTGTTTTTGACACCTTATCCTTAATGATCCAGAAGCTAGCGGAGTCACTCGCCTGATCGCCTGCAAAGTCAAAAAGTATCCTTAATGATCATGAACCACGTCTTAACATTAACCAAGTTGGTTGAGGGTTCGCTACTACCTGATGTCTAGCCGATATGAACCGAACTTGTCATACATAACGATCAAATGTGGGATTTTCAACACAAGGGGTTCAACAGTTCATTCGATCTTATGTTTCGCTTTTATCCTCTGTATTTCGATGGTATTTCTATCTCCTGGTTTGGGTGAAAAAGGTTTCACCATCATTAACTAATGATTCACCATCATTAACTAGTTTCACCATGTTTCACCATCATTGACTAATGATTCACCATCATTAACTAGTTTCACCATCATTGACTAATGATTCAGCATTTCGTTCTATCATTGGTTAATCTGCTGGTTTCGACCTATCAACTGATTCTTCCTCGCTTCGACCAGTTGCAACTTCTTCGTGGCATTGGAAGGACCTGCTTGGCTGCTTGGCCGCGGGGCATGGGAAGACTGCCAATGGGCACGGGGATGATGGTAATGTTGGTTTCTGATTAGTATCTACCTGTTGGTTTCATCTATTTTCATTACTTTAGGGGGGGTTACACTAATCAGAAACCAACATTATGTGAAATGATGGTTGATCAAGAGGGACAAAGGCCGCCAATGATGGTGAAGGGTGGCAAGTGATGGTGAATGGTGATGAATGATTCTGACAAATGGTGCAACCATCATTGAGTTTTGGATATAGATTTTTTTGACATGAAGAAAACAACTCTTGGTGGTCTTCAGAGCCACATAGTGTCCGCGTCGAAATTGTTGATGGTGTTATGGCTGCGATCACAACATTTCACACCTGGCTATGGGTCAATTTTAACCAACTAATGAGGGATAGTAACCAACAATCATAAGGAAAACAATTAATTACTTACAGGTTGATTAAGTACCCAAGGACGTTAACACCTATGGGTTTACAGCCGCTTAAAGAATCCCATCCTTGGGTCCCGGCCCCAGCCCAGGCTCCTTTGTACATCGTCAACTTTGGCGACAACATGGTGGGCGCTGGCCTTGGAGATTCACGTGGCCAATGTCAATCATCATGGTCAATTACGGTGACATAGGCATAACCACGACTATTGCATGAAGTTAACTATGATTTAACTATGTAATTGAACATTTAATAGTCGTTAATTCATATTATGAATATGTTGTTCAACTGCTATTTCATTAACATTGATCAACATAAGGCTCGATAACATTAATAGTTATGATTTGTTTTTGGTATGTAGTGGAAAATTGCTAAGTATTCATATCAACCCTTAGCCCAGTTGGCTATACTGGGCTATACCTATGAATGGTTATCAACATGATGAACATGTCATAGCCACTCTGCATCGTGAAGCGCAAAGAAGAGTCATGAACAACCATCTCCTAGACAACGCAACAGGTTTCTGGCTTGTGGTGCTTGCATGTTCCAAAATGTTACATGCACGTTCCATTTACACCTGGGTCCCAGGGTCCCAAATCAGCCAAGCAATGGACGGTCCAGTCCACAGCTGAGCCTCGAATTTCGCAGCTTTGAAATCTTTGTCACCGCGAGAAGTTGGTTTCCAGGCCTTGACTGAGGTCATTTTCTGGGTTCTTTTTACTGTTGTGTTTGTAATTGTGTATCTATTTGTATGGGGCTTGTTCTGTTTAGTGCTCATTTAATCTTAGTTCTAGTATGGGGTTTGTTTCTTTGGAGGCATACTATTTTGTGTACCATGTCCTTTAATTGGATTCACCAGCTGATTGTTTGCCGATGTTCTACCTTCGTCAGTGAAGCACGTGGAACACACATCCATTGGTTCCGCAATTGTGTGTCTACAATCATGTAACTCCTGGATATAGAGATATCCGTTTCTTCCCTATTGATACACCCCTATTAACCACTGGTTGGTGGTTTCAAACATTTTTTATTTTCATTATTGTTTATCAAGAATGGTTGGTTGACTAATATTTTTCATAGGGGTTGAAACCACCAACCAGACCACTATTATCCGCCCAAAAATGGGTAAACCCAGGGGCCACGGCTTTCCGAGGCGATGTTCTCACGAGCTTGGCCCGTCCATTGCGAGTGCCCCGGTGACAGCGAAGTGCTGGGATCACCGTGATTTGCGCGTGGCTTATACGGATCTAAACGGGTTTATAGGGGTTGTAACTCCATAAGGGATCTAAAGGGCTTTATCGGTTTTTTGGGAGATCTATGAGACTTTATAAGGATTTTTCAGGATTTATAGGGGTTTTGATCGGGGTTGTAACTCCATCGATAATGGTTGATAAGAGGGGTTGAAAGCATCCGCTGACAATATGGTGCGATGGTTTCTTAGAATACGGGTACCCCAAAAATAGATGGTTTACTACTGTAAGTGGCTACTAAGCTGGATGATAACTGGGGGTAGCCCTATGACTTGAGAAACACCCATGATTTGTACCCTTTTGCAAACCAATTTGGAAGCTGAAAATCACTTCTTTTTAGGAGGTAAACAGATAGTACAAATTGTGCAGGTTAATTTGCCAGAGAGTACACACGAATACTCTATGGTGTCATTAGCAACACATATGTCATCACATTACAAGCTTATGCAAGCAACAGGAGTGCCACTGGTAGGAACTACAGCAAATAAGAAGTATTTCATACAGTGCTACAGTGGCCAGCATAATCATGAGCTATAACCATGATTAGTTCCATACAATGTCAATTGAAAAACTGTTCCATAACAATGGTGATTTGAACTATCATAGCAAGTATTAGTGATGTGGACATTGACCACTATTGATCATTATTGATGTGGAATATGAAGCATCGGATTTGCCACGATGAATCAAAAAACAAACTACCCAAAAATGATAGTTGTGATCAGCCGCCCCCCATGTTGCAGACCCAACAATGGCCTTATGCAATGTTTGTTACTCTTGCCAAGATGTGTATGTATGCGTTTGTGATTCTATGTGGATATATTTATATGCACGTCAGCCGTCAATAACGGTCTTTTTCTATGTTGTGTGTGTGCATTTATCTATATATATATATATATACGTACATTTCCGCGTGTGTGAAAAAAACACATGCATGTAATTTGGTTGGCATGAGTGACAGTTGACACAATATGCAACTGATGGATTTGTGTTTCATGAACCTATTCAACCTATTCGTGCAGGGAAGAATGACGATCCACGCGGTACCTGGAAAGCATGGCTCATGGCTGCGACCAAGGATGTGCCAGCTGCCATTTGTTATCTCAGCCGGGAGCCCAGCTTCGGATGGGCACGACCTGTGATTCGGATCGGTGCATCGCCATCCTTCAGCTTTCGGTCGTGCGCTAAGCATAGGGAACATAAGCATAGGGAACACACATGGTGGTTCTTTAAATGTTGGTACCCCCAAAAATGGTTGGTGGATTGCTACTGATGGTTGTAAAGAATTATTTGGGGGTATCCCCATTTAAAGGAAACCCCCACATCACCGTTTGATCATTTTGGATATTGACAGAGTTTTCGGTTTGGGGCACCACAACTGCAAGGCAGGATGGACTAGCCTTTTGTGGCATTTAGTCAAGCAGTTGGCTGACTCCTAATTTGCTGTATCCAGGTCCGTTATGTCCCCCAAAAGACGGACAGTGTTCCCACTGAAAAAATTGATCGTTTTGTTGGCAGTTGTTTGCTACTTGTGGGCCTCTCCATATGTTTATTTGTTTTAGCACGTTGACCTCTACCCACTGTATTGGAGAACTCATTTTCTAGCAATGTCAATTCCATTAGGTGGGTAGTGTGCAGCTACAGCAACTAGACTAGTTGTTTAATAGTGGGTATTCCATGACATCGGAATCTTTTATCCTCTAGGTGTTTGTTGATAATAGAATATCTCATGCGTACACATATGGCAGTGGGTCAGTTCACCCTGTACCCCTGGCTCCCCTGTCATTAGCCATTGTTTTCCCTATGAACTTGTTGGTGAACTTATCCCCCATGAAATTGGTTGGAAAACTGCTTGACCCAGCTCGCCCATCTACCATGATCTCCGGAAACCACACCTTGTAGTCAAAACACAACCACCTCTAGAAATTCACAAGCGTAATCCCCTATCAAGTGGATTGCAATCTACGGCAGTCCACCTACAGTCATGGTATTTATATAAGGCAGTTGGAATCATCAGCTTGCTCCTCTTGAATCAGTGTTCAGGTCAATGCGTCATCAAGACAGTGTAATGATCCTGTTGTCATGAGTCATTAATCACTGGCTTTGATAAGATACATTAGTTTATTGATTTATAATTTCATGTTAGCAATATATGTAATGTTTCTTCAAAAAGTGTTGCATTTTATCTTGACTCTATTAATAGACATTGTAAATCGTGATTAAGCAATATTCCGAACCTCTATCATCAAAGAGTACAGCCATTAAACGAGCACCCATCAGCTATTGTTATTGGCCATGAGGCCATTCATTAAACAACCGCCATCAACTGAAACAATCATTACTCAAGCTATAAACAGCCATTAATCAGCCCTTTATCCACCATTGATTGGCCGGTCCATCACCAACCCCCACGACTTTCGCCGCTGAGCCCGTGGCGCGCTGCGCTTGGAGCGCCGGTTCATAGGTTCGCACCATCCGCAGACGAGATCGTCCATGGAGAGATTCGTGGATCGAGGAAACACGTGTCCAGAATGGGATCCATGGCTGACATGGCGAGCTGGGTCAAGCCATTAATCAACCAACTAATGGGGAATTTCCACCAACAATTTCGTAGGGAAAACAATGGTTAATGATAGGGGAACCAGGGGGACTAAGGGTAAACTGACCCACTGCCACATGGTGGGAAGGCTTGAAATCTGCTGACAAGATGGACGAGTCATTTAACTACATGGATGCTTAATCATATAGTGAGGTAAGATTGATATAAATCGATGTTGGTGAGATCATGTATAAATAGAACATAAGTATAATCTTTCTGAATGTTTTTAAATGTGAAACAACGCAAGGTTTTCGATTATGCATCATTTTGGTTTACCATGGCTGATCATAGACAGCAGGGGAACACACCCCAAGCTCGTTGTTCTGGCGTCTGCTGGTTTCATCATATCAGGTACAGTAGGTTTGGGTAGCCCAACAGTGCTGGGGTTGTTGGTTGGTGCTTTGGACAAGGGAATTCATATGTGATGGATAATGACGATTATACAGTAAATCACCATCATCACCCCAATGTTTGCCATGTTTACCATGCTGGTGTTTTGGTGGTTTAGAGTTGTCAAGCTATCCATCATTGCGTGTTGCGTGTCTCATGGTGTTTCAACCTTGATGGGCTAGACCGACAAATTACAAGTGTGTATTGGATTTGTTGATGGAGGAGATACTGGGTAGTATTCCTGGCTGGTGATGTTGGCTGCATTTCTGGAATGTGAACATCGAGGACACATACCCAGCTATTTTGGGCTGCGTCTTTTAGTGACGAGATAGTCGTATCCACAGATGATTTTGTTTGATGATTGCAGAGTTCAAGTTGAATCAATTGAGTGACTCTCACAATATACTACCGTGCATGAATACATTTGGACACTCGACAAGAACCCTGAAGCAAAGGACTCATTAACATGCCATTTGCATCTCCATGCATCATATGCACATGTCATAAAAAGCAAGACCCCGACACAATGCGAAGCTGTTTTTTTTTCAATTCGGATTAGGTACTTTGGTGGGGACGCCCTGTTTGAGAACTTGTATGGCCAACCACGTTTTTATCTTCGAATTCGTGGCCAATCCAAGGAGCATTTGGTGCTTTCTCCCTTGATTGCAGCGTTGCCCTTTTGGTTTCGGCTCCTGCAGTGTGCCCGGCGCTTCTATGACACAGGTTGCTGGGGAGCGGCAGGGCAGGCCAGTATCAACCCATCCGTGGTTGGGACATGGCGATGAGTCAATACACCAACCAACAAATAGGTAGATGAAGATACCAACAGCTAGACTAGCTTGTTCTTTTGTGGGATGTTCATCCGGGTACCAGGGTATTGACACTTAATTGTTTGTTTTCATTTGATAGCCAGGGACTAGAAATCCAGTAGAGATTCACGTGCTGTTTCTTTGTCCATTTTCTTGGAAATGCTCCCTGTTGCCCATTAGTTATATAGCTGTTTGTGTTTTTTCCAAGATTACCGCAAACATTCCTGAGATCTTATCTTTCTACTTCATTGCTTTTATGCGTTTTCTTGAAAATCACGATAGTGACGTTGCCTCCATGTTTTTTTAGTGTTGCTTTTCACGTGTGATGCTGTCCAGTATGCAAAAGGATGGACCTGGACCATCCCAATACCACTGTTTCCAGTTGCATAAGCGACAACTCAGGAAAAACGAGCTGAACATAAAAATCACCCAAGTGTGTCGTTGTCCCCCCCATAGTTCACCACAACTTGAATGGCACCTGCTCGAAATCATTCAGGTGAAAAGCGACATTTGCTGAACCTGGGAAAGTATGCTGCCAGCCTTTTAGTGGTCATTGTGAGTATGCCGGGCTGGCCCCTGTGGAATCTTGGCAAGGAGACAACGCGCAAGGGGGCTGGTGGTAGGATCAGGTTCATGGGGCTTATGCGAACCTTCGACATTGCGATTTTGAAAGATGTGGATGTAAATGGATGTACCGCTGGGTGGGAACAGAAGATGTATCTGTATTACTGTAATGAATATGATCTTTTTGCAGGAACATAGATCCACGCTGCTTATGTATAGATACGGTACTGTATTACTATATATGGTTAGTCTTGAAACATCCGCTTGTAGATTATTGCACATGCGTTGGAGGGTGTCCATGTCAATCAAGCGCTGTGACCACACGACATATCACGCGACATGGGTTCGTGGAAGACATTGCCATAAAGGGCTTACTCAGATCTACATGAAGGTATCCGGAAGGAACTTATGGACGTCTGAGATGCAATTCAATAGAATATAAGTGAAATACGTATGTCAATGTATGTGTGCATAGTAGTATACCTTGTAAGCCAGAACCCTGCAAAATTTTAGTCATTTCGGGAAAAAACTGTTATTTCAAACAATTACTTTTTTCCCTTCTGATGATGTAAAGATTACCTTTTTTATAATTTCATCATATTCATGGCATATTCCAACTTTGGTTGACCCATGTTGACTCTTTAGGCACTATTTGCATATTTTCTACAACCATCATCCCATCTATCTATCTAAATGCATTTATCTATCTCTACTGGCTTAAATTTATACCTCTATCTAATTTATCTAGCATAAGCATTGTGATCTATCTATCCATGCATGCGCATCCATCTGTATCTTTCATCTATCATCTTAAGATGTTGACTATCATCTAATTATCTTTCATTATCTATTGTATATGGTTAGAGCTATCCAAGACATTGCCTTGGAGCTGCGAGCCTCAGTTGGCTCAACAAAGATCAGCCCACCAGCTCCGAAAGCTGGTTTGAAGGAGGTGCCACCCCCCTTGGCCGCTTTTTGAATGCCTGCACTTTTTCATGAGCAAATTTCTGAATGATCGCTGGCCACCATAGCCCTTTGGGTACATCTCAAGTGAGATAGATCTGTCTTAGCTTTGATGTCTTCTATCATCGCCCAAATCTCTTTCGACTACATCGCCAGACTCAAGGAGGAAGGCTGGGGTACTAGGAAACAAGTGGACTGGCTGAATCACTCCAAAACATTAAGTTAGATAATCTATCTGTTAAAAAACATTTTACACCAATATGATGACCTGAGCTTCCGGAGGCCTAGGCGATCTCCCAGATCGCTTCTGGGATGCTTGTGTTGCCGCCCTTTGGTCGGCAAGTGAAGCAACTTGCCAGCACTGAAACAAGTCATGATTGCATCATGTATGTGTAGGTCAGCTTACAGCAAACTGGTTTAAGGACATTCCCTGTCCCAATGAAGTCCTGGATATGATCCTTGCCAACATTCATGCTGGAGGCATTTGCCAAGACTTTCTGAAGGAGTGCATGGCGATCCATGGCAGTTTTGGTTTGGATAGGAATTTTGGTACATACCGTTTCTGTTCACTAACTCCCTGTGTACCATCCAGCTGCGCACACCGGTCAGGAGCATCAGGCTAAGACCTGCCAGGAAGCCAGCGAGAAGGAGACCGCTGACTCGGTGGAGAATGGGTCTCAGATTCCAAAGCTAATCTCAAACTGATGTGGTGTCGAGACAGTTGAAATTAACATCATCATCATTTATACGACAAATGCGCTATGTAATGAACATGCAGTTGGATACCTGAGTCTACATGGAGATTGGGAAACCTTATATTTTTCCAGCCTGCATTTTGAACATCTGACAAGTTTTGGAAGCATCCAAATCGATTCAAGGAAAACCGTTCTGGACCAGAAGTGAGTGAGCAACGGGGCAATGAGCTCTTTGACCAGTTCAGGGGGTTGAAGGATTTCCCTCCAATTTTTGATCATCTCGATGGTGCAGATGTGAACTGGCTACAGGCTGTGAGCTTACAGGTGAGGTTTTTGGCAGAAACTATGTTGAGTTTGACCCCGCTAATTGAATCAGACCCCGAGCGATCTTTACACTTTCGCCTTTGGGGGCCACAGCATGGCTAACAGCTGCTTGAACGAAACAGGGAAAACGTGACCGCGTTGCAAGCTCATTTCTCCCATGTATATATATATATATATATCTTGACTTTCCTATCGTCAATTCATTCTATCAAAACATACGTGGCACCGCCCAATAGTTTCACAGGGGCATGTATATAGGGTTCCCTCCCACGCAGGTCATGGCTGAAGAGCTGATTTGCTTTGCCCTTGTTGGTTAAGGCCCGCTGGTTGGCTGCGGGTGTCTGGTGCTTCATTCCAATCGGGTTGCCAAGCTACCAGGGCTAAAATGCATGTACAATTGGGTTTACTTAGAGCGATGGTAAATATGCCATGGATATAATGCCCCATCAAATGTTTCATGCATCAGTCGCATGGTGATTGGATTGGTGTATATTGTTTAGGGGCATTTGGGGTGCAGCTTGAGTATATGTTCAAACTGCAGCATCAAATACGGGTTCAAGAAGCAGTTGTAACCCCAGGTTGGCCATCAGCTGTTTGAAGAACTCATGGCAGATATGGCTGTGGCTGTGGCACATGAACCGGACACGTTTGAAGATGAAGCTGATGGCTCACCGTATACGTGGCCTGCCTGCCATTCACTGGCTGCTACGTGGGAGGAGAATTACATGGTGAGAAGGGCTTTGAGGGAATCTGGAAAAATGTTGGCTTGGCCCAACCGTGAGTTGACAGGGATTGCCACTCTTGCGGCTTTGGGCAGAAATCGTGTGGCAATTGCCGATGCTCTGGAGGTCTGGGCAAGCCATAGCCAGGAAGCCAAATCTCCACCAGTGGAATGGCTGAAAGATGAGGCCCTTTGTTTCCAATATGCTCAAATCCAACAGTTGATATTCACAAGTTGGTAAAGTTTAAAGTTTAGAATCTTATCTGGCCAATGGGTTATGTTGGAAAAATGTTCCCTGAAATGCAGGTCAAACAGCTCTATGTTTTGCAGAACAAGGAGCCACTGGCCGTGAATATCTATCTTGACGCCTGGGGCACTAAGAGATTGATCTCATTGGCCCTCAGACGGTGGAGATCCCTCATCAACAACTTCCGGGAAACTCGCCTGATTTCTTTTGGTTGGCTGATATCATTGAGTATTAAGAAGTTGTTGGACAAGTTCGTTTGCCTGATGTCCCCACTTTCATCCAACACCCCCCACATAGTTGTACCACAGTGCCGTTTTATAGCTGAGGATCCTCAGTTGCATTCGCTGATGGATGTCATGACTGCTCATTGGGGTCATTTGCTCCAAGCCGCACAGCAAGCTCCAGCACCCCAGCCGGCTCCACCATTGCCAGCTCCAGTTCCAGTTGCTGCGCCTCCGGTTGCTTTGGAGCCACCAGCACGTCCAACTGAAAGGCCTCAAGGACACGATCAGGCAGCGGCCAGGCCAGTGGCTCCGGAAGTGGCCAACCGGAGTGCAGAACGTGCGATCTTAGAGCAGAAACGTGAAGCACTCTTGAAACTTGCTATTGTATACTTAAGTTTTGAGTTGTCAGCATAACATATGTTCATCATCCCAAGGTCCAAAGCATTTTAAATTCAAATTGCAACTTTTGAGTTTCTGGTCATACCATGTCATGCCTAGGAGGCGATTGCAAGAAATTCAAGATGCACGGAACAAGCCACGGGAGCCACCGGCAGTTCCAAACGATGCCCTGCAAGTGCCACCAGGCTCGTTCCATCTGACATGATATTGTCATGCATCTTATTTCCCCAAAAAATCATAAGTTCTAAAAATCCAAGTTCCAGAATCCTCGATGTGCTTTGTCATTTGAATCCCTCTCTGCTTCTCTCTCTCTCTCTTTCTCTTTGTCTTTCTTTCTTTCTTTCTTTCTTTCTTTCTTTCTTTCTTTCTTTCTTTTTTTCTTTCTCTCTCTCTCTCTTTCTCTTTTATCCTTTGAATCCTGGGAACCCTGAAGGACAGAATCCAGATGTGGTGGAACCCCTCCCCTATGCCCCGCCGTCGCCAACAGTCTTCACTGAGACTCCGCTTCATGCCCCTGCCCCGTCTCAAGATGATGAGATTCTGAGACAGCGCACTCTTCGGCTTGGGGAAGTTCCTTCTGAGGATGAAGCCCCAGAGCCTGCGCCGCTCGCTTCAGGTTTGAAGAATGGTGAGACTCATCTGGCTCAGGCTCCAGTTGCTGAAGCAGGTCCGGGTGGTGATATGCCAATGCCAACTCCCTCGGAGACTACTGATGGTGAGCAAATGCTGATGGAAACTACGAGTACCCCTCAAGCTGTTGATGGTGATGATGGTCATGGCCCTGAAAATCTTGATGATGGTGTTGAACCGAAGTCAAGTGATGCAACCATGGATCCCGGTGTTCCAGTTGATGGCAGTGAAGAGGCATCCAAACCACAAGCCACGGAACCCCAAGATGGTCCTGACTTCGATGCTCTGCAGCATCAGGACAGCAGCTAGCTAATTCAATACCCCTTGGCATTCCATCACTGCTTTGTTACTTAAGAAAGTTGTTGGCGAGAAAAAAAGTTATAGCGATATTTAGGGATGGAAAAAAATATTCTAGTATGGCAAGATCACAATGGAAACCATTCAATCCAGGGATATCACCCTATACAGTGATGACACTTCAATGATGTCCCGCTCGCAGGAGCCAGTTTCTCGCTTGGAGCAATTCGCTGGGCAGCCTGTGAAAGATGGGGATTTAGAGGAATCCAAACCAGCAAGCAAAAGGAGAGCAAAGGCAACAGCCAAGGCAAAAGGCAAGGCAAAGGCCAAGGCACAGGCAGCAAAAGCAAAGGCTAAGGCTAAAGCAAAGGCAACCGCCAAGGCAAAAGCTAAAGCAAAGGCGAAAGCAAAGGCATCAAAGGCACCCACTGACCAGCCAAAGGCAAGAGCAAATGCAGACAAGCCCAAAAGTGACACCGGAGCAATGGAGAATGCAGAGCTCACCACCCCCAAACGCAAAGCCCCCAAAGGAGATGAGGAGCAAGGAAGCAAGTCAAAGCAGAGGGCAACAAGAGCAAGAAAGGAAAGCACGACCACCAAAGCACAGAAGGTTACAAAGGCTGACCAGGCTGACGCCCCTGCAGACACCATCCCAGCCAAGAGCAAACGAGCCTCGAGGGGTGAGGCTGCCAGCTTTGGACGTCGCACTCCACCTGCCAATGTGCGCGGAGCAGCTGAGTGGCAAGCAATCAAAACATCATACCGCGAGACTTTGATGCACCTTCGCCCCCAGGTCTTTCATGAGGACAGCTACAACATGTCATGACGGTTTTGCAATATTTCAAAAATGGTTGACATATTTCAGTTCAAAATTACATTTGATTATTGTTCAACGATTGGTATGGTTAGTCAGGGTTAGCAACAAAATATACCTTAATCCATGATGCCAGGACGCATTCTGGAAGTTCTGCAAGGACACCAACAAGAGCAAGATTACGGAAGCTTCCCTTGAGAACTTGGACAAAGTGACGAACGCGTTGGCCCATGCTTATGGTAAGAGTCTCAATGTGCGCGGCTGATCTGCCGACTTTTGCGGGGAATGCATCCACCGGTGTTTTTTTCAAAGCACGCACCGGATGCTACAGTACTTTATGGGATTTTATGGAAGGATCATCTTCCACACTATTGTTGGATTGGCTTTGGGTCAAGACCAAAATGTCCTTTAAAAAACATTAAAACACCTGCACATGAACATCCTAAGGTAATTTATTTCTTCGATTAGGCAAATTCTCACAAAGGGCTTGACCAGCAGCCAAGTGACAAAACCAATGCAGGGACAAACCTTGCAAAATCTCAGCGATACATCCGACAGAACTTTGGCGTCACAGAAAAAATGACAAATGCTCGGCTGGTGAAGTGCTGACTGGAATAAATGCGCTATAGCAAGTGTAGCGTCATAGTCGGAAATGGGAACCCATATAGATTTGGGACCAGTATATATACCAACGGCCTTGAGGGTATAACACATCTATTGCAGAGTGTTTTTCAAAACCCCTCCCACTGGCTATAACAAGATGATCGAAGTTCAGTACATAGATGCCTTTGCAATCCAACCGTGACTCGGCAGGCGATGAGACGAGGACAAGGTTTCCTGGCCTCTCATGGAGCTCTTGACGATGTCGCTTGCCTCCCCAACCTGTTTGGCAGCCCGTGCGCTGATCGATCGTTTATGGCTGCTCCCTTTGAAGACACACCATCATGTTTCTTATGCAGCCTGCATCTTTGAAGCTGCTTTGATCAAGTGTGGGTGCCATATAGAAGATCATTTTCTGATAGTATGTTGCAGCGCCATGAAGCCCTGATTCGGCAACTTGTGTCACTACCGGGCCTTCCCAAGGACTGCAGCGTAATGCCACTTGAGATTCCATATTGTGGTGTCATGGTTCAGGGATTCATCCATATTTGAAGGGTTGTCAAAACAATTTTTGTTAACCCCTTTCCAGGAGTTCATTGCCATCGTGATCATGGTGGCATCTATGAAGGCTTCGTTTACTGACAAGGTATCCGGTGTTCAGTTCATGGAGGTCTTTTCTGGGCAAGCTCGAACTGCTCGGGTGGCTAGCTGGTCTGGCTACAAATCTAAAGCTGTTGACATGCTTTACTCACGCTCTATGGATATCCTGAAGCCTGCAGGGTTTATGTGTCTCAACTGCGTGTTCGGGATGTGTTTAGGTGTGCGAACCTATCAGGAAAATCACCATGCAAATTAGGAAAGATGAAACAAATCCAAATTGATTCATGAGAAAGTTTTTCAGTTCCAGGATGTGGGAGCGAATCATGATTGAATCTTGATTGAACTTGTTTGTTGATCTAAGACTCTGTATCACCATGGTCCTATTTGGAGATCCAGAGATGGTTGGGCTTTTGGCGACGGAGTGCTCAAGCTTTGTGCACATCAACAGTGGCACATCCAGACGCAGCCAAGCGATGCCAGATGGGGATGAATCAGTGGCTTCAGTTTGGCGGTCGAATGGGATGGCAGCCCGAAGTGCTCTGATTCTTCTTGTGATGTCCCTTCTGAGAATGACATGGGTGCTTGAACAACCAGGTTCATCGGTACTCATGTTAACCAAAAGAATGCAATGGATGATTGAAACGCTCTTTCCTTGGCAAACGGTTTACAAGCAAGCATTCTGGATGGCTTGTTGGGGTCATGTAAACCCAAAGAGAACTTGCCTTTGGGGCAACAATCCAGTCATTCGTGTGTTCAATACCCCTTCGATTGCTCGGACCAAATGCACTGGACCACCAACTGCTGAACGGTACGTTTCTGCTAAGACGGGAAAAGAGGGGTACAAGGGCAGCAAGCACTTAAAGAAAACTGAGTACCCTGGATGCGTTGGCGATTTGAATTCAACATCAGGTTTGTCAAAGCATGATATATCAATTTGGTCTGGTGTGAAGCTGAGGCACTATCCCTTGAAATTTGCCCAGAAAATGGTGGAGATGCTACCATCCTTTGCCTACTGCGCTAAAGAGCTGAAAACAATCCCGGAGGCCATTCTGGCTCTTGTATTTACGGGTGATGTTGCTTATTGAGCATCCCCCAAACTTGGTTTATCATATAAAGAAAAAGAGATTACACAATGTGAGATAGTCTGCCACCGTATATTCCTCCCGCTGTGCAAACATCAGGCCACAGGCGACGTGGTGGACCTCTTCGAGAAGTTGCCATGGTTCGAAGATGCCAAGTCATGGCCTGAAGCGAACTTGAGGGATGCCATGTTTTATCTCAGGAGGTCTAAGCTTTTGGCTTTGCCATTTGAATACAAATCCTTGATTCCTAGGGATCTTCAAGAGGCTAAGCTTCTGGAATCACACTAGCAGCTTCGGCCTTCCAAATCTTGAAGCCACGGGGAAAAAAATGTGTGAAACTGTGTTTTCACTCTTTGACAGAGAATTTCAGTTCTCAAACAATAGCGGAAATTCCCGGAAAAATAGCGGAAATTCCCGGAAAAATAGCGGAAATTCCCGGAAAGGAAATACCACATAGAGCAGGATGGTTGATATCGTGTGATTTAACCACTCGATGCTGGATTGTCAACATGTATCGGCCACACCTTAATTTCAGCTGGTGCTCAAGCAGGAACATGAGTTCTCATTTTGGTAGTGTGCTTTCCAGTTCCTCGACACTTGGGGAAGGTTTCGATCTCATGTCGCGACCTGTAGACGGTATCGTTGCCAACCATTTTGATCTCGATGATGAAGAAAAGAAACTACGGGAGCAACTACAGGCTAGCCCACCATTCGATGACAATCCTTGAGACAAAATCATTTGGTTTACCATCATTTGCAAACCAAATATCTTGATATTGAGTCAAGATTGGCCATGCAGGAAGTCAACAAAGATCTTGCGTCTTGCCAATCTCTGAGCCCATCACCAATCACTCCAAAGCGGTTGGAGAAGGAGCTGGACCAGGCCAAGCACCTGTCTTTGGTGCGTGATTTGCGCTGCTGGGTTTCCAGGTGGTCTAGGGCAGAAGATGATTTGGGTCAACCAAACTGTTCATGGAAGATCATGGATTTGCAAGTCAATTGATTGCCGCTATCAGCAGTTTAAAATCATCCCTGATGAGGCACTCGCGGAGGTGCCAGAAACCTTTGTGGTGCCAGACACCCCAGCAGATAGTTGGGGCCCGAGACACAACGATTGGTATATAAGGCATCCCATCTAGTTGGTCAACTGGATGGATTCGTTTTAAATTGCCGGGACACTGTCAGGTTAGCAGTATTACTGGGGAACATAAACTGCCTAGAAGCAACAGAACTGAATCCCATCCAGTGGGTCAACTCGATGGGTTTCGTTTTGGGCAATTGTTTGGCAATATTTTGAGTCTGTTAGATCGATGTTATGGTGACATTTGCTTGGTGGCTTTATTATCCTATAATTCTTGTCCTAGGTCTTCGGGATGATCGTCAACGTACTGAAGAAGAGATGCGTGAAATTGACCCTGAAACACCTGCACCTACCACGCTGGATTCCCCTTTCTCAGCACCTGGGTTGGAAGGACCTGACGGTGATTCCAGGAATACCCCACCAAGTGTGGGAGCAGCAAGTAGCGACAGCCAACTGCAGTCCCATGCACCTCCTGCCAACCGTGCTCGCCCAGCTGAGAAGGACCCAATGCCTCCGCCACCAACCATCAGCCAGGGGGCATTAGATCGTCGTGTTCGTCGGGTTATGGAACCCAATGCCAAGGGCCAGTACAAGGTCTCCGCAGAGATCCGGCAGATGTGGCAGGATGGTAAAAAGGATAAAGTTTTCAAACTGTTTGCGAAATGTGACAATGATGTTGATACCTTCATCAAACGATATAGCATCAAGAAGGACCAAGAAAAGGAGTTTGAGGTTGGTGTCTTTTTCATTTTCCAAACCGAAGACGAAATGGCCGACAAACCAGAGAGACTTCGTAGCATATAGAGAAGTTATGGAAACACATTTGAGTCATGTTTTTGTTTTATAATCCACTGGGGTCATTTCTTCACCCTTTGATCGTCCAAGGAAGGAGCGAACCAACATCATTGCAAGGGCAAAAGCAAACCCAAAGAAAATGATGAGGTGCCGACATACTATCCGCCATTGATATAAAAGCGACCTGTGATGAAACAACGCTCTTACAAAGCACTGCCACAGGTGGAATGCTCAGAAGGACGATTGGACCTACTACGTAGAGACTGAAGTGAGTGGGCATAGCAAGTGCCTAGCCAGCAGAAGTAGTTCAACGGATTTCCATGAGTCAAACATTTAAGGAGTTTTTGTTCCGACTCCACCAGTTGTGCGTGGGGCCACCAATACCAACGATTGAATCCTAATCAGTTTTCATGGATCATTGATTTCATGTGGTTATATCCTACATTAATTAATACAAGAAAATATGTCTGATTATGTCTGAACATGTGCATGCAGTCATATGTCATGCTGTCCTATCTGAGGGACCGAATGAAGGCATCCTTCTCTGAGAGTCAAGAATGGGAAGAGGAAGTGGATGGCATCGATTTTGAATTCGACATGGACGATGACATGAAAGGCACATATGACAGTCACATCTTTTTTGTGGAACTCAAAACTTCGTATAGTATTGGCCATGCACTTATATTATCGGATGGGTTTTGTTTCATTGATATTATCCTGGTTTCCTTTCATCTTAAATGTACCGGCTTTCTCCACCAAACGAACCTTGCCGAGTTGAACTTGGCCAGGTATCTGCGCTGCTGAGTCCTCGGGCACAGGGGGGAGCGATGCACTCCCTTCTACAGTTACTGAAACAATGAAACTGCTGAAACGATTGGGGCAAGAGGGGACCAAAGCGTCGAGTATGCTCAACAAAGTGGCTACAGCAATCACCAAGCGATTGACTAAGCTAGAAGTGATCAAGCAGGAGCTGAAACAACCAACCATGAAAAATTCTGAGCTGACCGTAAAGAATCTCAGTTGAGTTTGGATGTAATTTTTCGTTTTTGCAGTCAACCAACACATTATAATAATTCATTTTTGAAACTTGTGCTGTCCTGACAAAAGCCTAGGATTCTTGCAAAGATTGACTTACTCTACACAGAGCTGGACACAATGTGCGAGAACCTCTCGGCCACCAACACTGCGGGAATTGTTGATGGATTCACTGAAAAGTGGGGTCCTCATGGCTGTATATGAGCGATGTTTTTCACATGACACAGTGGAGAATATATGTATATATATATGTTAACATGTCAATGCATCATTCCTGGATGCTTTCGAGTTTTATTGCATGATCTAGCGGACGCCGCCCAGCCACCAAAACCATTGTCTAGAACTGGTTATAAAATTCAATTCCAAGTCCCAACCAGATGGCTCTATCTAACATTGTGGTATTTTTTTTTGAGGCTCTATTCATCCAAAAGTGGTTGATGATCATTCCTTTTTGGCTGATAGTCCATGTCTAAAGGCATCCATGCTGGCCCATTGCTGAGGCAAGAGGAGGATTTGAAAGCGACGCTCGAGTCAGCCCGAACTAAGCGCTGACCTTGGTCGCCTGTTCTCCCTTTGCCGTATGCCACCTGTTCCCTTTTGTTGCCAAGGATCTTGGAAGCTTTTCATCTTGAGTCACGTGCCAGGACAGCCATATTTTTGTTGATTCATGGTTCCTGTTGAGTCATTGGTTGGTTGGTTGGCTGGTTGGTTGATTGGTCGGTCGGTCAATCTGTTGGTTGGTGGGTTGGTCTGCTGCTTGTTTTTTGGGTTTGTTATTTGTTTGGTTGTGGCTTGTGTTTGCAGTTGTGGTGGTTGTGGTGGTTGTGGTGGTTGTGGTGGTGTTTGTTGCTGTTGTTGTTGTTGTTGTTGTTGTTGTTGTTGTTGTTGTTGTTGTTGTTGTGCTTTGGTTTGTTCATGGCTCGTTGGTTGGATTATTGTTTTGGTGGTTGTGGGGTGTTTTGTTGTTTGTGGTCAGGATTGTGGTTATGGTCTATTGGACAGTTATGGTTGTGGCTGGAGTGGTTGTTGGATGTCTTCTTGTGGGAATCTGGGCTATCATGCATCGTATACGCCCACAAAATTCCATGTTGGATTCCACCCCTCAAATCTATATCATTAATATAAATATAAATATATATATATATATATATGTCAAGATTTCCTTTAAATAGAAAAATAACACTAACCTATAATATATATTGCTTTATAATGCCCATCAACCAATCCTGCCAAATCTAGATGTTGGTCAAATAGATCATGGAAATTACAACTGCCGCATGCTTGATTCTGTGCAGGACCGTGCTTCCCAAGCAGCCCTCGAGCAAGCCGAGCAACCCGAGGGCAGTAGGGAAGACCAAAGCGAAGGCAAAGGCCAAGGCGGCGGCTGCAGAACCTGAAGCTTCAGCTGAAGAGGCTTCCCCAGAGGCTGCCCCAAAAGCAGCCCCAAAGAGGTCTGCAGCAGCGAAAGGGGGTCCTGCTTCAAAGAGGCGCCGACAATAGATTTTTGAGAAAGGATGATTCCGATACCGATTCATGGGAGATGAATCTGACAAGCTGAAGAAAATGGCGCTTCTTGAAGCGGTTCCAAACCATTCTTCACAAACCGTCCGCGAGTTTCCCCAGAGAAGCCCTAAAGTGATATATTATATGTATCCTGATTTTGCCTTAAGGGCAAGCCAACAAAGGCCATGCTATGTGGCCCACCATGCAGCCATCCATCCAGCTCAGATTGACTGTTCGCTCCAGTTCGTTTAGGCATCCACATTGGGAGACCATACACCCGTTGATCCCCCCTGGTTAACCTTTGGTTATACTTATTTATTCAGATCATAGGCGCCCCCACTGGGAGACCATACGCTCGTTGATCCCCCTGGCTAACCTTTGGTCAGATTTAGATATTCAGATCATATGACCCGGTTGGTAGAGGCTCGGTTATAAGTTATAACCTATAATTGGTTGTGAGGGTCGATGATTGATTTTTGTTGGTATGCGAGCCCATTGATGCAACGCATTAACAATGCATCAAATATAAAACAATTGTATATATATCAGTTAATATATGGGATGATGCCCGGCTGTATATCACCAACATTTCTGAAAACTTCATGTGGATCTCCCATTCCCATAATCATCAAAATGCACTGCGTGATTTTCCTAAGTGGATGCCTGCGGAATGCCAGGTGAAACATCAACCAGAAGCAAAACATTGGATCTTGTGGCCGATGAAATTGCTGATGGTGTTCGGAACTCATGCCAGTTTCTGCCAATTCAGGGCTATAGACTGAAATAAATGTGTTTTGGGTTGTGGTTTGCAAACCCAGCTCCCGGCCCAGGCTCCAGCTTGTCGCCTGGGGTCCCTAGCAAGAGCGGCCGTGGAGGATGGGGCTCTTCCAGACAGCCTGCGAGAAGCTGCAAAGGTTCACCCAACCCACGGTGAACGAGACGCACACAGAATTTTCAGAAGGTATTCTTTAGACTTGAGGGTGCCCATAAGTGATCTGTTGGTGGGCCCATGCGAAGATGGCGAATTTGTCAACATCCCGCATTACAAGGTGCAGGGTCAAAATGTTGGCCATGAAAGGTTTCCCAAGACTAACAAACTATTAAATAGTCCGGCAAATCACCACACGCCAAACCAGGGGTATAAAAAAATGAATATACACATGGTGATCATACATTTCTTGTTCGCCCTTCAGGTGACATCGATGGCGAAGTTCCTGCTGGAGAAACACCCGAACAATTTGTTTGGGGGTCTTGGCTTCGACGATGGCGAACTCCGGTGCCAAGACTTCTGGAACAAGTTCAAAAAGTACCAGCCTTCACACTTGGTCTATACCCATTACAAAGATTCCTTGGGGCAAGTAATTCCCATTTGTTTGCATGGGGATAAGGGACGAACTCTGAAAAAATCTCCAGTGGCAGTCTACTCATGGGAATCAGTTTGGGGCTTGCCTTCTCACCTACGGAGACTTGCGTCGGATAGGCCAGTGAACAACCGGGGCTCTGAACAGAAACATGACACTGGAATGTTAGGGCAATCCTGCTCTGAACGCCCAGCCTGGCGAGAAGGAGATGGCAACGAATGCACCATCAAGCGTCGCCGCCTGGGTGAACATCCCGAGGAGAAAACCCAAACCCACAATTCTTTGGGATACTTGGGTTTGATACATATGTTGAAGTTTTGGGGTTCCATTTTTTGTCAGTCATCCCGCTATAGGACCCAAATCTACAGTCTATAGTCTATAAATAGTTTTTCAAATGTTAGGGTGTAAAGATTATTGACACATGGTTTGGTTTACCTTTGGTAAATCAATTCACCATCATGGATTGAAAAAACACCCATGGTCATAACGTGGTAGTGGGGATCCCTTATATTCAACAGAAATAGTGTGTTTTGATCTTTGCAATCATATTGGTTTTCTCTGGTTCAACTGTTCAACCCAAGGACATTCCTACTTGACCCATTTCCTGTTCACTGCAGTTCCATGGTCTGTTTTCAATGTCGACAGTGATGCTATTCTTGGTGGGGTCCTCAAAGAAATGGCTTCAAATCTATATTCACTGTTCTGGGATGGAATCGAAGTGCATGGAAAGCGGTATCATTTCGCCTTGATCGGAGTGAAGGGCGACGCTGAATTTCATGTTGAAGCTGGTCAATTTCTCAGATCCTACATGACAGTCGGAACTGCAAACAGCCTCGATATGTGCCCTGAATGCCATGCAAATGACAATTTTGGGGATGTCTCAGACCAGCCAGCTTGGCTTCCCAGTGTCCCTCGAATGATATCATAGTAACTTTGCTTTTGGTGTTGTGGGGATACTTACTTTCTCATGAGTGGTGGTTTTTTGGTCATGCTATCAGGTTGCATTATGGCCAGCCGTTGCTGATAAGGTTGGAGCTTCAGTGCCGTGGGACCCAGCTTCGCCCCCGCCACTATGCTTGGTACCTTTCAGTGTTGACCGACCAGAGTCCCTCTACAAGAGGGACATGTTCCACATCATCAAGCATGGGGTGGGACGAGAAGCATGCGCATCCATTTTGCTCATGCTGTCATACCAGGGCTATTTTGACAGCGATGGTGACTACATAAACTTACCGAGTAGGCTGGCCAGAGGCTACACATACTTCAACCTTTGGTGCAAAGCAGAGAAGAAAACAACATCCTTGAAGGGATTCACCCGAGCAAACCTGCATTTTACCAAGGCTGCGAGTTTTCCATTCCTGGGAGGGAAGGGCGCTGATGCAACACTGGTCTTGATGTTTCTGGATTTCTTTTTGCGGTTGTGTTTGCAAAGCCCAAAAGATGGTGACCGCATACTTCTTCAAGCGATGCATCAAATCTGCCAGGGTACCCTGAATTATTTAGGAGTGATGCACAGTCACGACATGTGGCTGCCACTTTCTTGCGCAGGCTTCATGTACAAACAAGGTCTCACAGCCTTGAGGGCATACAGTTTTTGTGCCAGGAAAGCTATGGATAGCAACCGCCACCTGTTTTGCATGCGGCCTAAGTTTCATTATTGGGCCCATACCGTTTGGGAATTGAAACGTTCGTATCAAGACAGCGTCCCATGGACGCTCAACCCAGTTGTTTTCAACTGCGAGCAGAACGAAGATTTCATTGGACGTGTCAGCCGAATAAGCAGACATGTAAGTCCCAGGTTGCCTATCCAAAGAACCCTTCAAAGGTATGGGGTTGCTTTTAGATCCCGGCTGCGCCGAATGAAGGGAAAAAGGGATTGAACAAATATGAAATCAAAATGTTTAATGACTTTTTATGACTGACTAATCCAAGTGAGTGTTGTGATGCTTCCCATGCTGATCCCTGAGTTCCCCGACGTTCAGGCCAGCAGCTCGGGGTGTTGTGGCAACATCTGATCACTGATGGCAGCGAGAGAAAACAACGATTACCTTTTTTACTTGCGATTACTTTTTTTTTTGAGATTACTTTTTTCACTCTCAAATCACACCATGCCTAAAATTTTACAACGTCGGGATTTCAAGGTATACATATACCTGCATATATTTAGGTGTATATGTGTATTTCAATATATACATTATATATTTATATACACATACATTTAGAACGCCACCCGAGAACTTTTGTGAATTGCTTTAGAGGTGTTCTGCGACATTCTGCGACACTTCTGAAGATTTGATGGTTTATTTGCAGTCCAAAAATCGCTGATAAGGGAGTATTTCAAAGCACTTCAAGTTGATTGCAGCGGTAGTAGCGACTGGACATGTTTTTCAGGTGTCCCAGGTTGCACTCTGGATAGCACTTCGAACAAATTGTGTCGTGGCTCAGAGGAACGATGCAGACAGACATTTGTTCCATACACAATGGGAGATGCATCACACATGTGATTTGGCTCAAACAATCCCACTAAGTCCGACTGGTATCAGCATATATGTCTTTGTTGGGATGTTCACTTATCTATTTGTTCGTTGGTGAATATAGTTTCACACCCGCGGCTGGTTCATAGATTGAAGGTCAAACGGTGGGATGTGGGATGGGCCAATGGGGACTTTCAACCTGAGCCATAACAGTACCAAATCGTACAATATTTACTGATATCGGTATGGGTCAGTATTAACGAATCAACAAACGGATATATAGATGAACATCCCCACAAGGACTCTAGAGGTACCGGGTATTGACCCACAGCCAAGAATACTGATACTGATTGTTGTTTTGCTGTCATTGTCAATCATTTGTTCGCAGGCTAGTTGGCTATAAAGGAAGATGATGGTTGATCAACATGTTTACGAGTTGAAATTAATTAATCATTACATTAAGTCGGTCAATGTTTTCACGAGTTTTGGTGGTTGTCGGTGAACGAAACTGCCAGTGCTTTGTCCATGATCACTTGCAGTTACCATGAAGTAGCTAGCCAACCCCAGTTACAACTGGCTGGTACCAGAACTGGTTCTCAGCCATGGTAACTATAACCCCAAACAACTGGCTGGTAGAAACCAGTTGGTTACCTGCTATAGTAACTGGAAGCATATGGATCATTGACCTACGCACCAGTGCTGGCGTCGGCACCGGTCTCAGGACGGTGTTTGTGGCCTCGGCGATTGCCACGGCATACGCAGCCTGCTGGGATGTGTGCATGGACTGGGGACTGGGTTGGCGGGACCTGTGCTTCATGACCCGCAGTGCCACAGGAGTTTCAGGCTCCAGAGCCTTGGTAGCAGAGGAGTCGCAGAGGTGAGAGGCTCATTCAATGACGTGAGGCTCATTCAACGGTCCAAAGTTGGTAGGTTCCAATGGTTCCATGTACTTCGACTGTAAGAAAGGGCCCAGCATGATAATATCTTCTTGGCTCTTAGAGGTTGTTTATTCAAGAATGGTTCAACCAATGGGTGCAGCGCGAAGATTCAGACCACAGGGACACTTGGGAAGACTATCAATGTTGAAAGTGTTCATCAGTAAACAAAGTATAGTGCGCTTGTTAACGAAGGAACGGTATAGTTTGTTTTGAAACATCCAGTCTAAAAGAGCTTGTATGGTCATGCTGTCTACAGGAACGGGTCGGGTATACTCATGCATGAATGCCAATTGAAACGAATCCTCCCGTTTGCACAATCTTTATGGATCATAGGTGCATGAAGATCTCATTTGTACATGGTGGCTACATGATCTCTGTACATCTTTCGTACCTATGTCTTCAGAAATTACTAGTGATGTAATCATGTCTTCAGTGTCTCTGGTACCTACTAATTAACTCTCAAATACTCTTTGTGATGTTTTCACCATTTCTTTCGGAAAGATGCAGTCGCAAATGTGTCACAAAACCCCACACTTCCTGAGCAAATTTGCAGTTGACTCACCATGAGTCGCTGCGACACATGGGCGCCACCCTGAAGTCGTTGATCATAGCTGCTACTGGTAGACTTGTTATAACTGGTTTGGTACCTGCCATCATGTGGTGGTTTTGTTTGATATGTATCAACAATCATCCTAGGTCGACTAGCAGATCAAGAATGATCAACCAGGATTGGTCATGATCATTTTCCTGTCGTGTCTCCTGTGGGGGGTACCAGGATACGCCAGCCCTCTGCACAGTCCAGATGGACTGCCACTTACTCCGCGGTCTCCTACACAGTCCTTCGCGGGAGCCATGTCCATGTCCATGAGTCTTCACGCGGGACATCCAGGGACCCGTCAACCGGTGGGGCCCTATACTCGTGCCTGGGCGGGCACAATCTCACAGCCAGGTTGCAGGTTGGTTGATTCTGGAGGTTTGCAGGGATCATTCTGTTCTGTTCTGGTAGAATATAAAGCCTGTAGAACTTCCCACAACTATAGTGGTCTGGACATTGCTCTGAGTTTTGAAATTGGAATTTTGAGGACGGATACTGTAGCACTTCAGTGGTCTACACTTGTGTAGGTACGGGTTTAAAATGGAAGTACAAGGACAATGACCAGCAAAGTTGGGGTTTCATAATTTGAGGGCACAATTAGTCCTGTGGGAACCCCCACTGAAAATTTGTCACTGGGTTTAGATCTATGACAGCACATCATTTGTGGCAGGTGATCCCACCCTCAGTGATGGCGGTAAACTACCCCGTGTTCCCACATTGATTTGCAACTGTCCAATTTGTTTGGCATGACTCCACTGATACCATGATATCTCGAACAGGGATTGTTGCAAAACCCCGCTCCACTCAGGAAAGCCTATGTACAGATTTCTGGCTGTTGCCTATGCTAAAAAGTATGATTATTCTTATAATGTTGGAGAAACAGATGCCGTTCAAACAGTTCGGCAAGATTCACACTTGATCATCCTGCTACCGTTCACACATGACTGGATTGGTCCAAGCATCTTACGTGGCTCAAGTTATGACTCCTCACCGTGAGAAGTCATCGTCAAAATACGCGAGTTTTAATACTAATACGGGACCAGCCAAAAAGCCTCAGCTTTGACTTGCTTGATGCGATGATAGACTAACCGTTCTTCCTGGAGTTAGATGGTAAGTTGGTCAAATATCATAAGTCATTTATTTCTTCCTGAGGGACCGGTCGTTGGTAGATTCTCTTTGAAATCTATATCAATCAGCCTGGCCATATAAATTGACCTTGATGAAGAGATGACGCATCTCAAAATGGTCGGTTTTCCAACTATAATATATAGATATATATTTTATATATATATTTATATATACAGCAATCTTAGAGATGTAGCATGATGAAGCTGTAAGCAAGAATGAAGCCTAGGCCAATGCTTTTCTCATGTTCGATGATAGCTCCTTTCTCATTCCTCATTCCTCGGCAAGGATTACTTATGGAAACTCATAGGATGACTTGGGACTGTCACTGCACCCAGGTTTCACTTCATTTTGTTCATCTTTGCTGGTGGGATAAACCATCCTACAACCATACGGTTGTTTCTCAAGTCATAGGGTCACCCCAAAGGCATCCACCATTAATTAGTAGTTTATAGTAATAGACCGGGCATTTTTAGGGTACCCTATTCTGAGAAACTCCCATATACAACCACTGTTTGTTGACTGTGAAGCGTTGCAGGTTGCACAGTCCTGTTACCAGAGCAACTACTTTAACTTAACAGCTGACTATTTGCAATCAAACTGGCGTCCTTGTGGTGTGTGTTATCACGGCTAAATACCGTTCACCGAGAAGCCAAGCAAAGAAAGAATCAGTCGTCGATGCTGCGCAGAGCAAACATATGCTGAGGTATTAAATGTAGTGTATCAATGTTTTGGATGTTACTAAAGTATATAAATACATAATTACATACATGTAAATACTGAAGGATGCATACACAAAGTTATGCAACAGTAATGACAATATGTATATCCTTGCAAATATTCACACTTACATATTTCTTTATATATTTATATATATGTATTTATATATATATATATTTGCATATTGATGTACATATATATATATATATATATATATGTTCATATTTTTTTAATTTGCATGTTTATATTATAAATATATATATATATATAGAAATTTAGATACACATTAATATGCGTATATACATATATGCATATTGATGTATATATAAAAATATATGTTTATGTATACTTATTTTTGTATATAAGTTAAGTTCATACATCACGCATATACATATATTGTTTTGACAAATTCATATATGTTTTATATAGACATTTACACATATTGAAACATATCATATTCGCATACACCCAATATGCATATTTGCGTAGTGCTGGTCCAACAACGGTGGCGCCACAGTGGCGCTTCCCAAGCCTTGAGGCCATTTCTCTGCGCGGATCTACTGCATCGCTGTGCTGGGAGACATTCTGCTGCGCTGCACGTGGGTCATCACCCTGATGCCCATCACCCTTCTGGGCGAGGCGACCATGGAAGATCCATCGAAGATCCATCGTGCTTCGAGTGTGTCTTAAAACTGTCCCAAATCCTGTGACTGTAAGGATTTTTATTGATTTTTGTTGATTCAAATGGGGGCAATGTCTACCCAGGATTGATCAACTCCAGATTGATTAATAGGGGGGTTCCCCCAAAAGCCTTGGTTTCCCATCAAAATGGTAAGCCCCCCAATTCATCAACCATGGGTTTTATTAATCCTGGGTAAACATTAATCCCTTCTTCCTATTACTAAACCCCCCCCAATTATAAAAAAACCCCTTGGGGGTCCACTTCTGGATTTTTTTGGTTTTGGTCAATTGTATTTTTAATTGTGGCAATTGAAAACTTAAAAGGAAACAACATGCCCCAAGCAACGTTTTTACCCCCTATTATTAAAAACCCCTTGGCCTAGGGGGGTTTAGTATTAGGGTCCCCTTCATGCAGCTGGTTTTTGCAATTTTTAAAAAGGTTTTAAAAAGAAATTTAATAAGGCAAACATTAAACGCCAAAATGGTTTTTATTATTGCGGTCCAAAATTTAATATTAGGGTCCCCTTCGTGCAGTTGGTTTTTGCAATATATTCAACGCTCAAATGGTTTTTATTATTAGGGTCCTAAATTTAATATTAGGGTCCCCTTCCTGCAGTTAGTTTTTGCAATGTTTGAAAAAGTTTTAATAAGGAATTTAAAAAGGCAAATATTCAACGCTCAAATGGTTTTTATTATTAGGGTCCTAAATTCAATATTAGGGTCCCCTTCGTGCAGTTGGTTTTTGCAATTTTTGAAAAAGTTTTAATAAGGAATTTAAAAAGGCAAATATTCAACGCTCAAATGGTTTTTATTATTAGGGTCCTAAATTTAATATTAGGGTCCCCTTCCTGCAATTGGTTTTTGCAATTTTTGAATAGGTTTTAATAAAGAATTTAAAAAGGCAAATATTCAACGCTCAAATGGTTTTTATTATTAGGGTCCCAGATTTAATATTAGGGTCCTCTAATATTAAATCCCCCCCTAATACAAAAAACCCCTTGGGGTGCTTAGTATTTGGGGAGGGGGGGGGTTTAGTAATAGGAAGAAGGGATTACTCCCAAGTCCCGTAATTGTAGTGTAATAAATCTATTGATTAATTATGTGATTTGTAGTGTAATTATTACATAATCAGCATTCATTTATTGATTATGTAAAAGAAATATCAATGTTTCGGCCTGGGGTTCCCAAACTTGAGAAACCACCCTTCGCCCTTGAAAACTCTCCTCCCGCGCCTGGCGAGGACGTGGTTTTCCGAGAGATTGTGCACGTCACGATGACGGTGGCGGAGATCTTTCGTCGGAGTTTCTGGGCCATTCTGCGAATTGAGTATGAACAGGTGCGCACGGGCGGCAATCTGCAGCAATCTGGCCATGGGTCAATATTAGCCAACCAACTAATGGAGGATTTACCAACAACAATGAGGAAAAACAAAGGTCAATGATGGGGGAACCAGGGGGACTAAGGGTTTTGACCCACTGCCAAAAAAGCAATCTATTGAGAGAGATGAGGAATCCAAAGATTGATCTAGTTCAGGAATGATGATTGTATAAATTGATCTAGAATGATCAATTATAATCTGAAGATTGATTTTATGATTCTGTTGACCAATGAATTTGCTACAGTTGATAGTGTTTGAGCACAGCCTCCTGGTGTTTTCTTCGCCCCTGAACCAGGTGGCCAATGCCAGTGGGTACCGAGCCCTTTTGTGGGTCCCTATGAAGGTGGGAGCATCGTGCAGCTGCCGAAGCCATGGGTTTTTCTCAATCCATGGGCGTACCCCCAAAATGGTTGGAGTTTACTACCAATGAATGGTTGGTTTATTACCAATGAATGGATTATTAGTCATTTATAGTAAAGCAGCCAGAACTTTGGAGACACCCAAGGATGTAATTTCTTTCAATCAAACCATGATTTGGCCATTCATAAACTTGGCTGATAATCATTAAACAGATTCAACATTGTTCAACTCATTTACTGGAAAATCCACGACTTGCAAATGATTTGCTCACAGATACAGGTCATTGTTCACTTTCAGCTCGGGTTTCAGAGGGTAACCATGGATAGTGGTGGTTGATAATGGCTGATATAAGTACTAATAATTGGAAAATCAATGGTCCGTTTCAGACTGGTGGGTAGCAACCTGCCAAAAGCAGTGCGTCCAATCGGTAAGTGGTTTAACCTGCGGTTGTCGAAATGGACCACCAAAATTGTGTCCCCAATTTTTGCATGCGAGCCACAGCTAGCAGTGTGTTTGCATGCATGAGAATCAAACAAAGAGTCCTTTCGCTATGGATGAACCAGATCCTAGGCATCCTCGGCATTCAAATGGCCTTAGTGACTAACAGGATGAACCGGATCCTACAGGGCTGACATGATGACTCTGGTTCAGTGCGAACTCCAAGGGCTGTTTCGGCTGTTTGGTTAGCGTTACTATGCTGCAAGTGCAGTTAGGTATGGTGAGAAACTCGGGAAGCCTCCAGTCACCCTTGAATGATGTTGATTGACTACCAGATTACTGGCAGTGAATGGCCTACTAATACTGTTGCACGACCTCATGAAAGCGTCAGCGATAACTACCGTGCTTTTGCTTTGCGGAGCGATGTTTGGTACTTTCTACTGCAGGAAACTTTCATTTTCCACACTAATGAAGGGATATAGAAGGAATCATCTAGGTGGTGGTTTGGAAGGAGCAATCTGGAGCCAGGGGTATTCATATGGGCTAAGGAGCCACCGCTATTGTTCTAACCAAACGCCAGTCATGTTCATGAAGAGTGGAGGGTTCTCGCCCGGAGGTATACATCTCGAATTTGCACATAGCTCAAACATGGACATGTATGTTTGCTTGAACAACACTGTAACCACCACTTATCCTCATGTTTGATCCATTTATCACATGTCGTCGTTACCCAGCACCAAGTTCATCAAGATGATCTCATGCTCACGTTCGATTGGCCACGCAGGTGGGACAAAAGGTGGGAGGTGATGATGGTGCGCTCGGCTTTCGCCAGAGTCTACTGCCAGGTTGAGGACGGAAGGACTTCATGTCCGCCTGGGAGATTTCTCTCTGTTGGTTCATGTGTTGGTACATGTCAAGAATGGAAACCAGTTGTGCTCCACAAAAAACGGTGGTTCCTCAAAATACGGGGCCCCCAAATCATCCAAAAGAAATCACTCCTCTTCTTGCGGACCCGGCAAACCCCCAGCGACAGCAACAGGGCGACCGGTCTGTTCCTGGCGGAGGGTGTCACCTTAGCAACAGAGATGGATGGATGTACACCATTTCGGTAATCCAATGGGGTCAAGCTATTCCGTGTTTGGTTTACCCAATGGACTTGTTATTTGGTATGCTGGGGTCACCCACCTGACAGGAGCTACAACCCTCAGCTACCTCACACGTTGCCACATTGCACTCGTACGAAAATGCGTCATCAAAAGGATGGATGTGGGGCGGTTGGCCGGCGTAGTTGGTGCTTCGGAAATGTCAAGATTGAAGTTTGTCCAATTGTTGGATCATCCAAAAGCAGTCATTTGGTTCGTGTAAAACGACCATTGATATGAATAGACAGCTCCGGACAGGTCAACAAAAGTTGATGCGGCTGGACTGGAGTGAGCGGTCCTGTTCACGAGTCCTGCTTCCGAGTTTTGGGTCTAACAACGAACCTCAAGTGACCTTGGCGTCAACAGAGGTGCACATGCAACTTTCATCCACTGACAAAACAGACTCTGGAGCAAAATCTTGTTTTCAGAACAAAATTCTTCAAGTAGAGGGCCAGAGCAATGTGCGAAGATCCAGGGCTTCATTTATGACTCTGACCCTTCACGAAAATGCATTTGCAAAGATGCGACCAGTGTGTGTCTTGACCACTATGGTTATCCACTGCTTAAACATTTGGTTTTTGTGATGTTGCTTGACATGCCCATCAAAGCCCTTAGCTTCGTTATTCAGAGGCCTCCGAGGTCAAGTCATTGCTTGCGCCAGCCTTGGCCTAAGGGCCCATTGAACTCATAGCCGATACAATCTGCGGAGGCATCAACTGCAGGCAGCAAAGGGACCACAAACACTGTTACTTCGTCGTTGTTCTAAATAGTTCATGGAAAACTTGAGCTCCGTTATCTTGCGACAGAAACCTTTAGACACAGATTAGGCTTGACTCGGAAGAGAAAAGAATGTGCTGCCAGTGTTCAAGCATAGGACACAGATAACCCATCATTCCGCATGTTTGAAGGAACTGGTCCCGAAGACTTACCAAAATTTGATGGAAGAGGGTCCCACTTCCTTCTGAAATGTGATAAGCAAATGTTCTACCACCGCATGTTCCAAAACCGCACAGAAGTTGCAAGACACCACCATGATCAAAATTATGGTAATCATCATTTTCATCATCTACCTTCCGCAATCATCAGTGATTACTTTGAATTAAACTGATTTGATACCCTCATGTTCTAACCATCTACCCAACCATCAGTCACTGGAGTCATTAGTTGATTTGTACCCAGCTGCTTCGCCGCGCTGCGTCATGAGCTGATCGCGCTGCGCTCGCGGCCATGTCTGAATGTCAAGAGCTCCTGCATGAGCTCCACGAAGCCCTCGAAAAGAAGGGGGAGTCCTACGTGCGCCAATGCGGCGCCTGAGTTGCGACCAAACCCTGGGGGTTTCTCAAAATAGGGGTACTGAAAAATGGCTGGTTTATTACTATAAATAACTATAAATGGATGATTTGGGGGTACCCCTATTTTGAAAAACACCCCCTTGGGGACCTGGTTACCTCATGTGACCTCTGTTTCATGGAGCATTTTCCAATAAACGGCCAGATTTCGGGTTGTTTTGACAACCCCGTATTGACAGGCTTTTTTGTTCAAAGGTGATTGGTAGACATGATTTTGTAAGTGACTTGCTTTGAGCAGCGTTCCTGGTCGGTTTTGCTATGTGTAACACGACTTTCAGGAACCTAATGCATGCAATGAAGATCAAGATTGGTTCACGCCAGCTTTTTTGTTTGAAGACTGAGCTTATAGCCAGGAATTGTGGCTGATTCAGCACTCGGGGGCTCAGGATTCGTCTATCAGATTCACATCAAGAATGCCAGCAATCAGTTGTCCTTTGGCGATTTCACCCTCGATCTGAAACATGGATCGGGCTTCCTACGTCCTGGCATGGATTCTTCAGCTGATATGTTTATCAGCAACTTGGTTCAACGGGACAGGTGGTGCGAACTCAAGAATTCGGGGCTTAAAGCCGCTGGGCTTGTGTCAACATCCGATCTGACATGCAACCTACTGTATCCTTTTGTACTGTGGAAGAAGCGCTGTTAATTGGAAACTCGAAACTCTCTGGACATGCTTGACTTCTTCACGCAAACATCCTTTCTGGGACAAAACGGATCATGCTTGGTCGGTTCTATATATAATTGATTATAATTAGATGTATATAATATGATATATTCACAATTCACATATATATATATATACAGTATATGGTAATTTGATCCTCAGTGTTTTATGAGCACTGGTCAACCCCAAAGATTTGATCAGTCATGAGTCATGACAATTCATCCATGGTCATCCTTGGATTGTCATATGTTAGCGGTGAGGCATCTTGGACATCGACCTGGTGGCCATGGCCAAGGGCAAGTTGAGTACCTTCAACGCGCTGCGTGATGGGCGGCTGAGCATCAAAGGACCGGCCCTGGAGGGGGTGGTGGTGGTGGTGCGGGTGGTGGTGGTGGGGTGGGTGGGGGTGGTGGTGTTGGTCAATGCTTGCTGTTGGGATGGCGCTGTCAAGCAATCTTGGCACAATGAAATGATGATAGTCCCACTAGGCGTGCCATGATTTGGGGTCTAGCATGAGGGCTTGAGTTCAATAGGTCAGGAATCAGGGGACACCTAGCAGCTGATCCGATGGTGTCTTGAAACTGATAAGTCTGTGCTGCAAGTGTAGAATTGGGTTGACAATGATTAGGTTTGACATGGTTTGGCATTGATGGATAACAAGAAAGCGACACCTGAAAATACTCAACAGGATTCACAGGTTCTGTTTCGCCGTCCCTTTCTTATCATGTCACCTTCCCAGTGCTGATTGTCAAGGGATTAAGCCTGAATAAAGTTCATATCCTCAAAAACTCACAGTCAAATAATAGAAGGTTGATGCCCCTTGACTTCTATTCATCCCGTGCAGATCTGTCTAAATGCAGTTTTATTTTTCCCAAGCATGACCTTCCTAAAAAGAAACCTGGAAATGGCACTCAGGGGCTATCCCAATCAAAGGAAACTGATCCGCTTTGGAAGGCTGGTATGTGTTTATTTCCGGGAATATGCTCATGGGATTTTCATGGGTTGGTCCATAAATTATGAATACCCTTGACCATTCTCAAGTTCTGATGATTCTGGTTAATCATGGCTTTGATTAAGGATACCCGGCCCGTGTACCATACCCTTGACCAAAAGTGATACCCTTAACTTGAACACTCTCAAAAAGTTGGATAACATTTTTAAGGATACACCATGGCTAGCCACTGGGACGAGTTGAACTGGATTGTCCTCGCCCTTTCGCTTTCGGAGGTACGGCCTGTCGTGTCAGTGGCACCTGCGTGATTTCCCCAGCATATTCCGCAGAACAGGTCCCAAAGGTGGTTGATACAGGTGGAAACAAGTGTCATTTAGTGGTAAAACTAGTGTCATAAAAGGGCACATCATTGATTCACCTTGTTTGGTGATGGGTGATGCTGGTCAAAAACAAATGTCATAACAGGTGGCTACCGATGACGATGATGCTGGTTGGTTTGCAGTGTTTGAAAATCAGGCTTTTTATTTACATTATCAACAATTCATTCCACGATTCCAACCATTGCATCAAATTGCATCAATAGACCAACATCGACATATAACATATATCCACATATATCCACATATGTATGTCCACGTACGTTGACATAATATCGTTGCCGACCATATATCGATATATTTACGAATACTTTATATAAACTATTGGATTTTAAATTCTATTTAATGAATTAGATTAAATAAATTTGCTACTTTATCAATAATAACATGACTTATGACCATATATCGATATATCTTAACATATATTCACATCAAACTTGGTCACACTGCATCAGCACCAACCACAACCAACCCATGGGTTGGAGGTGATCAGTAGCCCCGCGTCGCCTGCCTGAGGAGACCAATTGGCCTCCCATGTCTTGGCAGAAGTCATGGAACGCATACAGCGGGACAAGAGGAGGGGCCCGGGGGCGCCGCCGGGAGCGCCGGGGGCGCCCGTATGGCTTGGGCGGATCGTTGGTGATGGTCCTACTATTGCGATATGGCCCGATGATTGCCATCATTTGGCATCATCAAACTTCATCTACTCTCATCAACCGTCATCAAGCATCATCAAGCATCATTACCATCATCCGTCATCACGGTTTTAGTGATGTGGACGATCAACAAACAAATCATCATCCTTATCATCAACAAGAGTCTTGACATTTCACAGTCATTGCCAGAATTATCATTATTGCAACAACAGCCTCCGTACATTTTTTACGGCCATTCCTGGAGCACATCAGTGCTTTCTTTGTTTTGTCATAGCTGAACTGTTCGTTGGGTGGTGCCCTTTTTTTGTTTTTTGCCGGAGGGGAACATGTATTTTCTCAGCCTAGTACAGGTGTCCATGCCATTGTAGGATATTGGCAAATATTGTGGACTATCAATTAGTTTCTTTATTCGTTTTTAATGGTCATACAGATATAACATGATGTAACATTATTTGTCCCAATAGATTTTTCTACAATGCATATGGCACAGGTATGTGAATATATATATATACATTTTTATATACACAGTATTTATGTATATCTCTTATACACAGTATATGACAGTATATGTATGTAAATGAAAACAGTATATGTACATATACATGAAAACAGGGTTTTCGCCCAGAATATGCCCATCTACATGCATATATACATGCATACATTGTTCTATAGATCCGCAAGACAAATGTGTATACATATGTATGTATATGTTTATTTCTCTTGTGATCTATAGAGATATGCAAGTGAAATGTAGAAGAAAAGGCAAAGACACCCAGAACATCAGCATCGCGACTGTCGACTGGTGGTACCCCCCGCTTTCAAGAGCTACAATGCTCCGGGTGGTTCGCAGGAACACGGCGCCACGGCCCGAAATTCAGAGCGACGAAGTGACGTTGCTGTGGCGAGCCGGAGCTATAAGCTGCGGTTGTTTGGTGGTGCTTGTGATGCTGATCCTTATCAACCCCTTTGAGATGAAAAAGTTCCTTGGCTCGAGCTGCTGGAAAGCTTGCGATAGCTTGCTGCAGATTGGGGCTCTTCCCAGCAGTTCCAAACCTGGGTAGCTCTAGAGAGTCGGCACCACCTGCAACCTTGGGATACAAACTGTAGGATGCATCATCGATCGCCATCCCCATGTTCACAACCTGGTCTACCAGCAACCACCGCAACCAGTTGCAAATTGCTTCACCATGTTGGTTTAGTACAAGTTTCAAGGGGTCACGGCCAATCATGCGTAGCCCGGAAACTCTCAGTTATCAGTCATTGTTGTGACAAATCACGACTCCGCCATGAGGAGCGCCGGGGGTCCACATGAGTTGGAAAAGGTGGCGCACATGAGCGAAAGCAGTCTCGTCAAGTTCCAGAACGGTTGCTTGACGTGAACTCTGGGACAAGGGGCCCCGGATGTGGACCCTTTGGATTTGTGAGTTTTTTGGATTCTGGTCATTCTGGTGCTTTGCCATGAACAAGTCAAGATTGTCATTTGGAATGGGTACACCATGTACACCATCCTGAAAATAGTTTGATACAAAAATGACGTGGCCATAATGAAGAGTTCAGGCCACATGACTGAAAGGTGGGTTGTTGGTACCCAGTCATTACGCTTTCACGAAGGGGCGTGCCAGGAGGATCACAGATACAGTGAAAGAGACAAGCGAGAGAAAGAGAGAGAGAGAGAGATATATATATATATATATATATAAAGACAAAGAAAAAACACCTAACGAATGCATGTGATGAAAATTGCATTGGATACACATACTGTAGCACGCGCACACACATGTACATGAAATTATATGCGTGCATCTTTATGTACATTTCAACGTAGTTTGCATGGTTCATGCATTTTGGCTGTGGCATGTGCATGCGATCATTGATTTTTGTTTCCAGTATATTATCTACATTTGCATCCATAGATAGATATATATATATATATATATCTACCCATTTCTAGCAACTTTGTAGCTGTACAGTCTGCACATAAAGTTGTTTCTCTTCGATTTGCGAGCTGCTGATGTTCATCCATGGGCTACCAAGTTTTATGCGATGGTCGACTGCTGATCAGAGCAAGGTAAGCAGCAGTGCGTATCACCCTCCGCCCCTGCGTACAGATCGTCCCAAAACCAGGCGATTTCCTTGCGAAACCATTCTGTTGGATTTGCTGATTCTGAATTTAGAGGAGTAGGTCATCAAATCTTCATTGCTGTTTCACTTAATGGAATAACCATTTTGCTGGATTTTGAATAGGTCATTGTCATTTATTGCGATCTTCAAATTAGGAACAGGATGGAATGGGATGATATTTCATTACTATTGTTGGGTGTACCATGAGCATCCGCGTTTGCACTTGCAGTCGTGATCGGGATTTCAATCCGTTTTTGCAGCTGCAAAGCGCTTTTTGCTGATGATTCACCACCTCGAAATATGATCGAGGATCCTTAAATTTAAGGAACAACCCGTGGCTCCAGGGGCGTCTCATACTCACTAATGTGCTGTACTATGTGCACTGCCCGCCTAACTACATACAGTCGTACATGCATACCCCGCCCTACACACACAAACGTACGTTGTGTACCTACCTACATCTTTACATTACACATATGCTTTTCTATATTTGGATATTTAGATGTCTATATAATATATATATATATATATATATTTATTTATTTATCTATCTAAATACATTTATAACATAATATATGTGTATTTATTTATGCATACATCATTTAGTTTGATTATTACCGATTATCATGACACATGCATTGAACCTTTCATGTACTGATGATTCTAATTCCTAGGTGACCAGATTGAGAATCCCTCTCCTTGTTGATGTTTTTGTGCGAATTTATCTACCAGGGAATGGTTGTGATTTTGGGTTCACTGTGTGGCGCCCTAGTTATGGCGGATATAACCATAGTTCAATGGTTTATTAAGCAACTTCTAACGTTTTGGGGCCCACCTTGTTTACTTCCCATCATGACAAGCTGCACTCGCGGCACAACGGCCAAGAACTGGCGCCAAACAAGGTGTTGTGGTGAAGCTCAACAGCTTTTCAAACAAAGCGATTGCACAACTCTTTCTTCCTATGGAAGGCCCCAAGGTCAGCAAAGCGATGCCAACCCATGGGCTTGGGCGGTGGGCATTGCGTTTCAAGGCTATTGGCAACGAAGGATGGATATGTCTTGCACGTATCCACAGATGTGTATGACCTGTGTGATTGTGTGATTCCATTGTGCCAATGTATGCTTTATATCGACGTATATATATATATACTGTATTTATTTATTTATTTATCTATTTAGTTATTTACTTATTTGTTTATTTATTTATTTATTTATTTATTTATTTATCTATTCATGTATTTATATTAGCCGATGCGTGCTGCATGCTCCCAATTTTGCATCCACAGCAAGGTGTTGTGGAACTAGAGACTGAGTTGAACCACATGACTTCCTCCAATTTCCTGCTTCGCCAGGCAAAACATCCACCTCCCGTGGCACGGCCTTCAGATGTGTTCTTGGCCGGCGTTCCTGGCAGTGGAACCACTTGGCTGAGTCACATCATGCATGGCTTGCGCAGTGATGCTAGCCCCTCGTTTGCCTGAGGTGAAGGTGGCCCTAAGGATGGGATTTTTGGTCCTAAGGTCATCGATGTACGACCCCAGTAGGGAGGGGTCAGATAATCATCATGCAACTTGAGAAGGTGAACACTATATACAGCTTGGCTGGACGATGCGCCCCAACTTGGGAGCCGTGGGAGGCTGGGGTAGTTCCTCGCTTCCTGCGATCAACTTGCCAATCCAGATGTTTTTGTGGGTCAAAATGTGGGTCAAGTGATGCTTGCTCCCAGGATTGGTAACGTCGCGATGTTAGGACTACCAGGTGTTGAAAAGAAGCACTTGTGGATAGTTGTTGAGAGCAATCATGGTATGAAGGATAAAGTGTTATGCAATAACTGTTGGTTGACCAGTGTTCGGCGTGACCTGAAAATGACTCGACGACAAGCATTTTGATGTGGTAGCGGGGTAAGACACATTGAGCACGTGTGGCCACGCACATATCATTGGCTTGCAACTACAATGTGATACGTCATAGGAGTGCGAATGACTAGAATGTATGAAAACTGTGAAGATTTATGCTTGTGTTTTTTTGAAGTTGCGTTTCCAGGAAGAAAAAATAAAGTAGCCCATGAATGCAGATGCACACAATGAAACTGGCGTGATAAAGATTCATACTACCACTATGTTGGTTATAGTGTGTCCTATGTTGGTTAATAATTGTTACCATTGTGGTCTATGTTGGTTAATAGATATTCATCAGCTATCTAATCAGTTTTGTTCAGGACCATGACCTACCATCCGGGTCATGAAAAAGCACTTCCTTGAAAAGACAAAGCAACAGGATCCCCGGATGGCACAGCGCGGATGTGTTGCCGTGCTCAACTGGCAACATTGGATTGGTTTTGAATTACCGCCATTGTGAACACCCTGATGTATCCTCCATTTGATCAGAAAATATTAGCACATCCAAGGGTGCAATTGCCCCATTGGCAGCTAAGCAGTACAGCCCTCGTTGACCTTGTTGGAAGTGCTTCTACCGTGTGAAGTAGGACCATCTATCAATATCAACCAACCAGTAGAGCAAATCCTCGATTACGATGTGTGAGAGTTGACAGTTATATGTTGTACAAATGGGTGTTTCTCAAAATACGGAACCCCCAAAATGGTTGGTTTATTATTATAGGTGACCAATACAGGATCATTTTTTGGGACCCCTTTTTGAGAACCCCCCCAAATAGTCAACGAAGCACACACACACACACACATTGAATACAGATTTATAGGTTTGTCTACCTGCTCAAAGTGATTCAGTTGTGAAATCGCACACTTGGATTTTCTGAGGCATGTCTTTCGAGGAGCCCCAGCCATCACCGGCGTTGCCCGGGTTGCCCGAGTCCTACAAAAATTACAGTTTTGGCCGTTGTGACTCGGGTTGCTATCCAGCCAGGTATTTTATGCTGACAGCATCAACTCTTGTTCCAAAATCCTGACCACCCCAATCCCTGGTGTACGTGCCTATTTGCCGGGCTGTAAAGTGTTGAATTCTACAAAGAGTGCACGGTGTCGTGGAATACAGTGGTTCAAATATGTTCCAATTGCGGAATCATGTTGTGGAATCTGCATTCTCCTGTTGCATCCCTAGGGTTGACTTTGCGTAATTGTCCAAAATACTGCATCCATACCGTCCATGACTGAGATGTCATTAATTAAGTTAATTACACAAGTTGAAGATGAATTGCTGCCGCCTTTGCACATAGATCAAGGTGCAAGGTTCGCGATTCATAGCGATGCGCTTCCAATGCAATGTGAAATAGAAGGTCGGCCACTGACCTTGAGATACCCCCATTCCAGAAACCAACATTAGTTTCGCTCTGATGGCTATGGGGCTATGGGTCAATATTTACCAACCAATGATGGCTTATAATGACCAGTTACCAACTAAAAAGGGCTTATAAGGCTTATAGTTATAATGACCAACCAAATCACAGGGAAAACAATGGTTAATCATGGGGGAACCAGGCGTACACGGTTTTGACCCACTGGCATATAGTTGTGGTTTTGGCTGGGCGGTGTGGTCCTCTCCCGGTCATTCACACTTCCCCCTGCAGGTCTTTTCTCTGGTTTGTTGGGAGCCGTTGCAATCCATCCTTGGAAGTACTGCAAGTAACCAACAGGTGGAATCAATTCGCAAGATTTGGCTTGGAATTTGTTCAATTTACAAATTAACATCTATTGGATGCATGATTGCTATTCAAATGATTGACAAGTTGTGCAATGTGTATGTGTCAACATATGTGAACATGTACGACAATAAGCAATATTTGTGCTTGATGTTCAACGTAGAATTCAATGATTCTATAAGTCACTACATTTACATGATATATGTTTATTCAGCTTCTCATAGTCTCTGACATTCAGTGGTAGAGCTCTTGTTGTCCCTTCGTTCCTTCAATTTTGCATGTTCAGTTCGGCCCCTGAGTAGCTTTCGAACTGGTCTCCAGCCTGTCTCCAGGACATCCTGCAAGTGGTCGCTTGGTGGGAGACGCTGGGTACTTGGAACTCGCTCTCTGCACAGCAAGACCTGAAACCTCGGCTCTTCCTGTCACACAGGCGAGGTGGATTGAAGCCACTTGGCCCCGGGGGGAGAACCTTTCAGGCAGGCACATTGTTCCATTGCAAAATGAGAGCACAGATATCACTATTGATACTGGATATATTTGTATTTATATATATATATATATATATATTTATGATAGATGCATACTTGATAGGACGCCCACAGAGTTTCAAAATGCCTCAGATAACACCAACTTTTTCTGGATACTGTTTGCAGTGGCTGAACCTGTTTTACTGGAAAAATCAACCTCTGAGGTGCTATCACTGATCCATTAAACACGATTTTGAGAGGGAAACCATACCTGATGCCTGATGATACCTCCATGGCTAAACACCAAACCTTAGGGACGGTCGAGCTTTAGAGACTTCCATCTTTCCAAGTGACTGGGTTGGTGCCTGTCCCATCAATGGTGGCTCAAGAGGTTCAACGCGGCCTCGCCGTCCAGGTACTTCGGAACTTTGCCGTCGAACGCTCGATATGTGGTCCTGGTGCGCGATCCATTTCAGGCGGGTCCCGCCTTGGCACGCTGCCGTAATGGCGGAAGGTCGAATCAGCTTCGTTGGATGTTTGTTTGAGTTTCAGATCTTAATGATTTGCAAATTGTAAATCTTAATGATCTGCAAACATTTGCAAGCTTGAACTTGAATGCAAGTATTTTGATATACTGCAAGCACATCCAATGGATTTTGCTACAGGGATTGGTTGGTAACGTGGAACTACCATCGATTAACCGTGTCGGTTTGTTGGTGAATTGACCTGAACTGTTTTGCCCTGGTCGCTGCCATCAGCTGTTCGGGTCTCGCAGCCAGGTTTTGCAATCGCAGTTTTCCTTCTTCTGCAACAGCTCATGGACGGAACTCGCAGGAGAACAGCGTACGAAATGTGATCGGCAAGTCATGATTTTGTGCTTGATGCATAGTTTAAGCTTGGTTCATTGTGCTGATGGATTTTAGTTTTGTTGATCGATGTTGATTGCTCATGTTGCTTTTTGTTTTGGGGTTAAATTCAATGCAATGGTGAGACATTGAATTACTTTCTTTCTTATTTCCTCCGCATGGTGCTACAATTGGGAGTAAAACACTGTCATGGGATCACCCACAGTAGCATTGTTGATAACATACGCAAATTGTTGATGGCTCATGGTGTTTGATGATTGCTTGCGAGGCCAAAGAACCGTGGAGAACGGGTCAGTGCTTCATGCTGGTTACACTGAATGTTGCCAAATTGTAAACTCAGCAGTGAACCCCAACTGAATTGTTGGTTAACAGCTCAACAAATGGGTTTTGACATTGGTTCCATTGGGATCCGGACTCTGACTTGGAAATGGATGAAGGAACGGCATGAATGAACCACTCGGTCAGTGGATTATTAGTACAGCCTGGCCATGATGTGTGATTGTTGAAAGCAGATGCCCTAATATCATTTTCCAGTCTCATTGTTGCTGCTTATTCTTGTTGACAAAACGCTGCCGGTAATCACTATTTGGATGTTTCTCAAAATCTAGGGACTCCAAATCATCAATCATAGTAATAAACCAACCATTTTTTGTACCTCTAGTTGAGAACCCCCCCATATAAGTAGTTGTTTAGCCAATTATTGTTGGTACTTATTCCCTATTCTCAACCATTATCAATGGTTATAACCCCCTTTAAACATATTTAAACCCCATCATTTGCCCAACACGTGGCAGGACTGAAACGCGGAGAGATGAATCTGAACCTCTTCAGTGCAGCCATCTTCGCCCGAGTCAACCGCAGCCACCGCAGCTGCCGTCGTTGCGGTGGAGTCACGACACGTTGCTTTTGTGTTGTATCTGCCAGGCACTTGGATGTGCGCCTGGGGTTATAACACCATATGACCATATGGTCAACAACCCTATAAGGTAGCATATAACCTCTAGAAAACACATGGTTAGTCACCACTTCCTAAGAGGGGGTGTACCTCCAAGTAGGTCCCCGGCAGTTAAAAGTTGGGTTCAAAGCCCTAAAACGGGTAGAAATCATCCCGGTCAGTTACAAACCAACTCAAATATTGTTGGGGGCCCACCATGTATGAAGCGGTATAGATGAGTTGCCTCTTGTGGAGAAAGTCCCAAACAAGCTGGTTTGATCATGGCTCTAGGTGAGCGACGATCCCAGCATTTTAATTATTTGTTCATTTTGGTGCCGTGATGCGTAGAACAAAGCGGTGAGCGGGTTGGATTCACCCTGATATGCGCCATGGTTCATACTGATGGTCCTTTGATCTTTCGCGATCAACAGTTGATGGTTGTCCAACTGGACCATAGGAACTGTGACAACCATGGTCTAATGCTGGTGGGAAATCCATACCCCCAGTCAGCAGCAATTTTTGACCATGGTAATCCTTGATGGCCTCATGGCTGAGCTACCAAAAAAACACTGACGCACCCCCTCATGTGTAGGACTAGTTGAATTGCTTGGTTGCAGTTGCATTGTTCTGTCTCTATCATTTCCATGATTTTGTATTTTCACTCTACTATTGTGATTCACTGTCCTTGTTTCAATATCAGCAGCAATGTTTTGCAAACTTATCATTAGCTGGTTGCTTGATCGCACGACTTGGGTAAGATGAATACCCCACTTCAGGATATCAAAATGCCTTGCCCAACATGATTTGAAGACCTTTCTTGGCAGCCAAACTCGCAAATTTCTCAGAGGAAAACATGAAAATTGGTAAATCCAGCACCCAACTTGGCTGAAGAAATGCGAGTGTTCCATACATGATTGTAGGGCCCTCAAAAGATGTACAATATGAGTTGGTTAGTTTGCCATAGTAACTAAACATGTCTCTACCAAATCTGGAGTTGTTACCCTAGTTACAAGTATGAACTGGTTGTTACAGTCATAACATGTTATAGATAGAAACTGGTTGTAACCCTATAGTTGCCAATATAAACTGGTTACAACTGGTTTTTGGTACCCTATAGTCGCCAATGTAAACCCTATAGTTGCCAATGTAAACTGGTTACAACTGGTTGGTTGTTATCCTATAATTGCCAATATAAACCCTATAGTTGCCAATATAAACTGGTTTCAACTGGTTACAACTGGTTGGTAGTCGCCAATGTAAACCCTATAGTTGCCAATGTAAACTGGTTACAACTGGTTGGTTGTAATCCTATAATTGCCAATATAAACCCTATAGTTGCCAATATAAACTGGTTTCAACCGGTTACAACTGGTTGGTTGTTACCCTATAATTACGCCCTATAGTTACCCCACCTTTCACGAGACGCCGCGCGGGAAGATGTACACCTCAGGAGGTGTGGCGATGGATCCTGGATTGGTACCAGTGCTGCTGGACGAAACCCGAGGCTCGCCCGGTTGCAGCTCTGGGCGGGTCCGGCATTCCAAGGATGTTAAGCTGTAAAAACATGGAATTGTGTTGGTTAATACGAGGATTTATTTAGGGTTGTATAAGAGTTTTAGGTGTATTGTTGGGATTTATTGGGATTTATAGGGTTTTTTTAAATAGGGATTTAAAGGGATTGTTTTATAGAGGTTATAACCATTGACAATGGACAATAGTACGGGATAGTAGCCAACAATATGGTTTAAACAACTACTATATGGTGCTTTCTCAAATACTGGGTTACCCCAAAAATGGCTGGTTCGTTTCTCTAGATGGTTGATATTGGATGATTTTGGGGCACCACAATTTTGAGAAACCACCATATTAGTTGTTGATGGTTAACAATGGTTGATGTCAATGGTTAACCAAACTTTCGTCATGCTTCGTGGTTGATGATGGTTAATAGAATGCATAATAGCCAGTATATGGTGGTTCACATGAACAACCGGAGCATTTCTGAGGCTGCTGACACTGCTGTGGGCAGGGTTCTTCTTGAAGCTGTTGCTTGGTGTGTTTTCTGGTTGAGCTCGAGCATAGGTTTGAGTCAAGCTGATCAAACATCGCACAGGGTAGATCCCCTGATGAGCCTTGACGTGGGAAATTCTGTCAGCAAGCAGTCAATAGGATTCAATGGGGTACATCCTCACAGCTTGGACAGAAATCAGTACAACTGATGGAAAGTCCCATGTTTAAATGTACAACCAGTGTGAATGACTGATGGAATTGCACTTGACATGTTTGATACTGGGTTTTTCACATCTGAGGAACAAAAGTATTATGAGAATGTTGGCCAACAACAGTTTGCCTCGCAATAGTTTGTGAGGCGGAAGACGCCGCAGGAATGTTGAGACAGCTCGCGGAAAGATGTGGCAGTGGGGCTGCAGCCATGGCTGCACTTCTGCGCAACAAGGCTGTCCCACCATTTAAAGCATGGTGATAAGCCACTATGATAAGATCATGAAGTAATAATCCTGCATCAATCCTACATCATGAGGCCAGGTCAGACATGTTGTCCACACAATGATGGCGCATGGCTGGCAACGTGCAGGCACTTTGGATTACCTATGAGGCCCTGGAGTCTGGCCTGGGTGTAGAGATGCAAAATGACGATGCAGAACTCGGGGAATGACAGTCACTGGTTGGTGGTTTTATTTGTTGAAACATGTTTTTTTGCCCTAGTAATGATTGTAGTGGTTAACTATGGGGATAATGACAAACAAAGTAGAAGCTGGCTGGTTGTTTTATTGACATTCTTATTGTCCCTAATAGTTATTAAGAAATGGTTGGTTATTGGTTGCCTAATATTGTTTCCTACGGGTTAAAACCACCAACCAGGCAGCTACGAGATCAAAATGTTGAACTTTGAGGGTTGCACTATGTCTGGATAATCCCCAATAGGGACAGGTTGTGAAGCGTTGCTATTGTTCGGTGATGAAGGGTGTAGACATGTGTGGACAAATGCGTGTTGTACAGCCAATGGCTGAATCAGCCAATGGTTTGAGGTTACCAAAGGAGCAGCTGAGGCAGCTGAGGATGAGTGAAACGGTTGATTCACAGATCTTTCATGCTGAGACAACCATTGCCTCTTGGCCGCTCAACCCATTTTGGAGCACTATGAATAGACCTGGTACATGTGCATATTGTATATATAGATACAGTTGCATGAGGTTGTTCTTTCTATGCATATAACGACATAAAAATGAATACATGGCAAAATACATGTACCTTATATGAGTACATAGTCTACATATGAATAGGTACAGGCACATGACATGCACATGACTTTTCCATGACATCTCCATGTTCGAAACTTCAGTGGCCCCTAGAGATGCCTCCAGGATTTTGCCGAAGATCCTGCTACACAGCCGCCTGATTGCATCCTGCGGCGTCCAACGGTCGATTCAGTTAAGGAATTGTGATATAAGCATCCGACAAACGTGTGTCAATTCATATCTAGTGTTGTTGATTTGCTTTTGTCTTTCACACTCCTCAAATGAACAATGAACATGTTTGCTTCTCAGGAGGTGACAACCGTTGCTGTATCGACCATTACCAACCATGATTTTCAAGCATCTTTATCATTCATCATTATCAGGTCATATCCTCAACCCATCATCATCATCATCATCATCATCATCATCATCATCATCATCATCATCATCATCATCAACTATAACTAACTTGCTGAACAGATATCGTCGGACAGCCGTCCCCGCGCACAAGGATTCGAAAACTGGGCAAGTTCCTCCTGCCGGAAATGCCAGGACACCCTGCGTTCCGGGAAGTTGTGAACCCTTTGGTTGTGGGTCGATGTCAACCAACCGACCAACCAACCAAGCAACCAAGTAACCCATGTTTAATCAGCTGGTTAGTGGTTGATGCAGCTGGGAATAATCACCAATCAGAAAGAGAGGCCAACAAGAAATTGTGGATAAACATGGATATACCATCCATCTACAGCTATGGGTACAAGCCAACCAACCCATGGGCGAGTCAACCTCCCAACAGCTAGACTCGTGTGGCCATCAGATGCTCACCGATGTGAAAATGCTGTTCGAGCCCTGCCTCTGACCTGCCAACCGTGTTTTCAGCGGAAAGTAAATGAAGTACTTGATCTGGTTGGTGGTTTCAAACATGTTTTATTTTCCCTAGTGATTGTTGACAATTGGTTGGTTGACTAACATTTTCATAGGGGGTGAAACCACCAACCAGTGATGTTTTCAGATTGAAAAGCTGTTCAGTACCAAGTAACCAATGGTTAATCAGCTGTTATTTGAATCAAGTACCACATATTCACCTCAATGAACTTGGTGATTCAGCTTGTTCATAAGTAGTCAGTACACCATCTCAAAGTACTTCTTCGATGATTCTAAAAGTGTCTCATTTTCCTCATAGTATTATTCATATGGGCGCTTCAACCACCGACCGGTTTTAGATTGTCCACAACTCACCTATGGCGTTGTCGCACACGAGTGACCAACCTGGCGTCCCACGGAGGAAGTGACTTGGTGAAGCGCGTCGTTCAGCAAAGCAGTCGGGACTTCATGCTGGAGTCACCTGGCGCGACAGCGACAGCGAGGGTCTGTTTTTGCAGGGAAACTCATCAGTTACCAGTCCAAAAAACTAGTGACTTAGCTACAAAAACTCACAAGTAGTAGGTAATTCATCTACAAGTTACTTCATCTACAAGTTACACCAGTCAAGTTACCAGCAGCTGGTGTAAGGTGCTGCGTAAGTGAACTTGTTTACCTGTCCAGCGTAAGTAAAACCTGTGGTCGCGTAAGGAATGCGTAAGCGATGGCGTAAGGGATCTCATGGGAAATGGGCCTGTAAACATACCTTTTGGACATCACTCAGCTGGCAAATTAACCTCACTGACAAATCCATAGTTTGAAGAGGAAAAGCAGCCATAGATGGTGGATGTTCCACTTCGAGGTTCATGAATTTGCCAGAGAGTGTAGATCTAACCAGCAAAAGGATGCCATGAGCCATCCAAGAACATCCTGACAGTTCGACAAGTGGCTGACTAGCGACTGACCAATGCGACTAGTTTTGGTCACCAAATTCCATGACTTTTCAAGAAAGCAAAAACAACTGCATCGTGGTGGCTTCGGACATGTTTAGCCATGGTCATCATGTTGGGTGAATGGGTTGATAATGGCTGATGCCCATCGCCGCACTGGTTGATAGCGATTAATGATGGTCAAGGGTACTCTTGGTTTGCAACCTGCATACCACAGAGATGAAGGTTTCCAAAACTTGTAGTGCCCCGAAGAGAATGACACAAACTCTTGAACACATGCCATTGTATCAGCTAGAGGGTCTTGTGGGATCAGCATTCCGGTGGAATCATATCCATGATGTGTTTTGCTTAGTTGATCCGCTTCAAAGCCTTCATGTCTCGACTCAAGTGCGTCGATGTGAGGCACGAGTCGCAGTTCAACAAGCATATGCTGCTTGATCAGATCGATGTGTTCAAAATGCCCAACGGAATCTTGGCCGCTGAATCAGGGGACGTCTCTGCGTCGCTGACAATTGTAATCTTGCAAGTACAACCGAGGTGGAAAGAACCAAGTGATGTTTAGGGTTGAGGGTGATTGTTTCATGAAAAGCTTACACAGCATTACACAGCCTCAGAATGTTATGTATGTATTCATTGGCATCTATGTTTGGGTTTTTACTTTCACATGCTATAGAAATCTGTAGAAGCCCACGACTATATCATTTCACACCCTGAAAAATGTATATGTATGTACAGTATATACAGTACATAGTTTTCATTTGCAGTTGTTTATCTCCCATCAAATCTTTAGATGCATTTGTTTCAGCCACTTTGTGCTTGTCATGCGTTGCTGTTCTACTGTGTCAGTTGGTTCTGATACTTCAAGTGATTGGCGTTGAAATGACATACATCAAAAAAATATATATGTATATATAAACATCTCTATATATATATATATCTATAAATCAATAGTATGTATATGTATATATACATATACATAGATGTACACACTTGTATATACATGTATGTATTTACCCTACTTGACGAGCGCACAGATGAACTGATCCATCGCTCCCATATGCTTATTGCACAGATTGCAGGGTACAAATGGTAAGTAAAAAGAGTGTTCAATGCAGCTAAGCAATTTGGATGCACAGTGCATTAATTTCTCGCCGACCTCCTCAATCTGATTGACCATTATTGCAGGTGATTTATCCACTACGATCAGCCATCATCAGGCCTCATAGATTATCTCAACCATCACCATACCATCCCCACACCATGACCACACCATGACCATACCATCACACCACCATACCATCGCCATTCCATCACCACACCATCACCACACCATCACCATACCATCCCCACACCATCACACCACCATACCATCACCATACCATCACCATACCATCACCATTCCATCACCACACCATCACCATACCATCCCCACACCATCACCACACCATGACCATACCATCACACCACCATACCATCACCATACCATCACCACACCATCACCATACCATCACCATACCATCACCATACCATCACCTATCATGAAGTTCAGAATTGCGGAATATTTCGCACCGCCATGGCTCGCCACCTCTTAGGAACTCGAGTGCGTTTGCCTCGAGTGCGTGACGATGCTGCACCATATGAGGCGACGGGGTATTCACTACAACGAACAGCAAAAATCCCTCCAAACCTGGTTTAGTACTCTAAAATTGTACCCTCCAGGTGTCACCCGTAATTCCAAGGGTGATTAGCAAAATGTGTCGGTGCACCTGTTTGAAAAGTTTGATGTAGCGAGGAACACATTTTGCTTGAGCGCTGTAGGGCTCGGCAACAGCGAAAATGCTGTTTGGCATCAATCTCTTCCGCAGGTGCATCCATTGATCCTGGAGTTTATGGATGTCAGATGGAAAAGGACAGCGAGCAGGTTGCTGTTGCTGCTGTTGTTGATTGTTTTATGTCTCATCGTAGCAGTACTGTTGATCAGCAGTGAACCATTCGTAATCAATGTTATTGCTGTTGCTATTGTTGATCATTTCATAGTATATGATACTACACAACTGTCATCAGTCCACGTGAGCACTCTATGACCAATGCCATTCTTGTATATGACTTTGAACAATTCAGTCTTGACTTTGGATGATGTAGCAACAATCAGCTGATCTGACCAATGACAATGACTGGCTCATGAACTGCCTCAAGACTGTTGAATCCAAAGTTCCAAAGTTCATTAGCGACTTATTCTAGCCACTTAAGACCACCATCTTTGCAATTTAATCATTTTAACCAAGTCATTAGCCAACCAGTTCCGTTTCGGCTGCATCGTGACCGACCAGTTCTCACCGTGAGGATGGTGGCACCAGTCACTGGTTTCAGCACCTATGCCGAGCTGCGATCGGCCATTCAGCAGCGGCAACTTCACTCAGCGACGGGACTGGGATGTGCCCCAGCGTGGAGGATGGTTGGCACCAATCGGGTTTGACTGTTTGATGACAGGTTTTTAATGATTAACATGGTAATTAGATGATTCATGGTTAACCATGATAAACAGTTTATCATATTAATGATAATCATATTTAATGATTAATGGTTGATGTTGTGTGCATGCTTCTAGCCATTTATGGCCGTCATGGCCGTCATGAATCATTGTCAGTTATTATTAACATTTGGATTTATAGGCATGAATAATGAGCGATCATTGTATGCATATCATGTCATGTACATTTCCTTTTTTCTGGACAGAATCCCCACAAGTCATTGACGGTTTGCACCGTTATCTATTTCGATTCCTACATAAAAATACATACCAATGGTGAAGGTAACGATGGGCAATGATGAGTAAACCAACGTTTAAATTGATGGTTGATGGGCAATATCCTTTACGGTAATCGGACATAGCAATCATCAATTCACTATTTCCAGATGGTCTTAGCAATTGGGAATGACCATTTTTCGGGCCAGTTGTGTTTGATACCCAAAGGGTAGTTGAACTGACTATCCTCGGGGACTAGCCAAGAGAATCATGACTGTCAACAATTTGGGAATGCCCATTCTCCAGCTACGTGTGATTACCACCCGACCTCTCCCTACAAAGCTATTTGCTTGCCATTTGTTCATTCTCACTCACTCTCCAGCTATTGCCTTTCAGCTCGTCGAGACCACCAATCACGACAACTGTTATCGCAGGATCCGTGGCGATGCCGCGGTCGCATGGCATGGCGCAGCCTGGCTGAGCATGGCCGGGGGCCGTCCTGCTTGATTGGATACTTGGAGGGGCCCAATGGTGCATGGCCAAGGATTCCCAACAGAAATGATTTCTTTGAATAGGGGACCTCCCAAATCATCCAGCATTTGAAATAATAGGCCAAGCATTTTAGGGGTCCCTGTATTGAGAAACTACCTTGGAGGACCCCTATCTTGAGAAACCACCGATATCGAAGAAGAGTATGAGTTCCTTTTCTTGGCTACTGGATTTCGCACTGGAGTGATACCTAGAACCCCATGTAGACAGCCGTCAAGCCCATCCACAACCGGGTAGAAAAAACACGGAACAATGACGCTTGAGCAGCGCAAGTCAAGGCATTTCCTGTTCGCCCTGATGTTGCTCACTGGCCTGTTGGTGGCGTTTGTCAGCTTCTTGCTCGCACTTCTGTCATGACCATCACTGTTTGCCCATGTTTCCTCATGTTTCCTAAGTACCTTCCATCCAAAGTGACAGTTCAAGAATCTTCCCCAGTATTGGCAGATTAGGCCTGCACTTGTCAACAAAGCAGAATCAAAGATTGATTGGATGACGTTTTTTTGAATTTGATGTGATGCAATCTTTGCACATCCTTGAAATACAAATGAGAATGGTTTTGATGGAAAAGGTAAGCAACTGATTATGCGTGTTGTCATCACTGCTTGGAGATGTCAAGATCCCAGAATGCCAAAATATCAGCTACTTCTCCTGGTTCAACCCACATGCATTCTTGTTGGCAACACCATTCTTTAGTTTGCATGGATTATGGATTCCCATGGAATCATCGTTGCTGAAAAGCTTGGTCGCACCAAAAGTCACCCTGTGCCGGAGCTTCTCATGCAAAGTGGCTAAAACCCATCCAAGCATGATACTGGTTGGTGGTTCTAAACATGTTTCCCCAATATTTAGGGATTGTTTGTTGGTTGACAAGCATATATGTTTCATAGGGGTGGTTCAACCTTCAAGCAGGATAGGTTTCCGTTCGGGACATGGCCCACAGCACTCGCAAGGTTTGCAGCCCGTGCTGGCGAGATCTTTGCTCACGAGGCTGCAAATGGGGTTGTTGAAAACCAACATCTGTGGTCTCATTTTGGTCGTAAAATAATAAGGTTGTGAAGGTGTCCATCGATGATGGTATCAATGTAATTTTGCCCCCCCACATGGCACTACAAGCGACCAACACATACAAGCCCACCGGCAGTCATTGAGTAGTTTCCCCGCTCAAAGTGTTAATTTTGCTCATTCGCATGCAGTCATAAATGTGTGACAAATTCTCATGTTGCTATCATGGTGCCATGAATACCAGGCGAGCCACAGAACCACGGATGGTTCTAAGTGGATGGTGGTTTCTCACATAGGGAACCCCAAAAATGGCTGGTTTATTACTATAACTTGGCTGCAGGGATCAGACCCACAGCCTACAACCGAAAGGAACTCCGAAAGGATGGTTTATTACTATAAAAGATTTATCTCGGCTGAATATATAACGGGTACTCCCATTTTGAGAAACCACCAAATCATAAGCTAAAGCGGTCAGGTGCTCAGGGAACAGGCCATGGTTTCTGCAACCCAACTGAAACGACTCAGCTACAACTTGCCACTTGCAGCAGGACCAGGATTTGTCTTTGACACAACACATTGTTCAACATGACGCAGGACCTCTTTGGTAGTTTTAGATTATTTACCCATATGCACCCGCGATCCAGTTGGCGTACTTCAGCACCTATCCAAGCAACCTCTGACTAAATTTTGAACATGTGTGAATCACACACCTTTGTAGACAATCCCGTCAAGTATTTCTTGGGAACCACCTTGCTTGACACTGAACAGTTGATTATCATATTATCGGTGATCGATACTTTGCATTGTTTGTGAACAATTTCTACCCTTGATGCCCAACCAGCAACAATCACTAGCTGGTGAAGACCCATTGATTAAAAACACATATTTATATTGATATTGATGAGCAAGTTTCAGTAGTTTTTTTCAACCAACCATGGTTTACCATTATGAACAAACATCAAAAAACCCACCATCAGGGGTTCCTAGAGATCAAGTTGATGATCAATTACAGTAGGTACTATGGAGCTTTGATGAGAGCCACCAATGATTGACGATCGTATTGCGACAATATCAACAATTAGTGGTGATCAGCGACCACCAACAAACATGGCTGTTTTTGCCCAGCAAATGATTATTGACCAAAACCATTGACAACTATTGGTCATTGATCATCAGTAGCATAGTGACCAATTATCATGGACCAAAACTACTGACAACTATTGGTCATTGAATCATTGATCCTCCAATACTGTAGTATTGACCAATGATCATTCACCAATCATTGACTGGCTATTAGTCCAACGAAGACCAATAACTCTACTGATGAGAAAATCAATTCCTTGACCAATCCCTTCAATGACCTCTAAATTGGTCATGGATCTTCAGTGACTCCCTGGCCGACAGGCTGCATATCCAAGGGCGTTCGCAGTATCGACGAATCATCAGCCACTCAGCCCTGGCAGCTTACTGCGCGGATCTGGCGTTGGCTGGGAACCCGACCAACTGGTGATGCTTGTGATGGAGGGGTTACAATTCCATACGGATTTATAGGGATTTTTTACAAATTTATGAGGATTTTTAAGAATTTACGGGTTTTATATGGGTTTTATATAGGTCTTCTATGGGTTTAATATGGGTTTTATATATGGTTTTATAGGGATTTATGGGGTTATAGGGTTATAATTCGATAGTGGTGGATAGTAGAAATAATAACCAATGAGGGTTAGACAACTACCAATACTATGGCGGTTTCTTAGAATGGGGGTGCCCCAAAGTTATGGTTGGTTGATTGCTTATAATGATCACTGGGGGTACCTCCATTTCGAGCCCCCAAATGACGGTTGGGTAGTGCTCAAGGGCTCCCATGGGCGCAGAGAACAGATACCAACAAATGATTTCCATCAGCCACTGCGCAGGTCTTTCTTGCCTGGTCAAAATCATGATCGAAATGATCCAACTGCTGTCCTTTCCATCGGGAAAATCACGATTCACCAGGAATTCACATTCACTGATTCCAGTAGCAGGTTTTTCAAGAACCTAAAGTAAATGAATGTGAACTCTCCGCAAAGCGGATGGAAATGATCCAACTGTTTGCTGGTTCACTGGTTCAGTGATACCAAATTCAATGTAACGGGTGTAGAAATTTGCTATGCCTCGATGAAATCAGAAAATCTGTGAGGAAATGCCTCAAGCTTCGGATTTCCTTGCCATTGGCAAAGCAGCACCTCGAGAAATACACCTACATATGAAAGAGTTTCTATATTCCGTAGAAACTCTTAATGTATAAACTTATATCGCCTTTGTTGCCAGTAGAGTAGCGAGTCATGGTACACTGACGTATATTCTGGTTAGGTTTATCTAGGTGTTCGATTGTTTACCTACGTTAAACTAGATGATAAATGTAGGTTGGCCAAGTTTAGCCTAGGTTGCGTTAGCAGCCCAGGTTAAAAGAATGGAATGACACCGCCCCCCTCCAGTATTGCCAACCTGAGATGGAGGCTGATGATCGTCCTAATTTTGACTTGGTACCAGCGATTTCCCTAGCCTTTGCCAGGGATGATTGGGGATATCTTTTTTTTTTCAGGTGTGTTTCTTTGAGTTCTGCCAGCTTACCCGAGGCGGCGAATGCCAGCCCTAGCTGAAGCAGCCATTTTGAAGCGATTTGGTCTGTTTTCCAATGATAATTGTAGGATTCATACTCATCGTGAGGCAGGTTGACATTGACAATGAACCATTCATTGGATTTTGTTGTGAGCGGGCTAACGGCTAATTATGAATTTTTAACCCATATTGACCGTGAACCATGAAGGCCAGCCTAGTTAACCATTGCAGCTAGCCATCAATTTGCATTTGCTTTGTTTTAATGATCATTCATCGTCATTCATCAACAAAGCAAATAAAATTTCACAAAATATCATCCAATACATCCAATTGTTTTGTTCGTCATCAAGCATATGAATCACTATTGATCACTACCACTACTCACCAACATTAGCAACGCATTACCAATATCCAATATCCACCCATTCCCCCCCAGCCGTTGGTCACTGCTTACTGCTATGATCAGCTGCTAAGGCCACTTCTTGGACTCCAAGATGCTTGGGCTGAGATGTGGTGGGTGGTATCCCCCAGTGAAGCCACGTGGTTTCCCGTAAAGCCATGGTTATTAATGTTGCATTAAGCCATGGCTAATCATCAATGGTTTATCAGCTGCTTTCTGATAAATAAACCATCCACCATTGATAAACCGTAATCCCTAATCCGTTCGGGGGAACATTCATCCATTGATGACTGGTCAGAAGGAAACCAACCAAGAATCATGGTTCTTTACAGGAAGTAAGCAGTGGTTACTCGTCGGTGGGTTAGCGGATTTTTTGTGGGTGAGGTGAGGTGTAAGTTCCAGGACGAGTGATTGATATGACTTGTGCCAATTCACGTCAAGTCGAGATGTGCTGTCAAACAGCTGGTGTAGATGCATCCATATTTACACACGTATACTAGTATATATACTAGGATATTTGTACTTACATGTAGTTATGTTGTTTGTAGCTGGTTGATGTGTTGATGGCACTCCCTAAAGCGCCAACAAGAGCATGATATGATGCGGGATGGCTTGGCATTTTCCATCTGAGGAAGGCCGATCCAGAGCTCAAAGCTGGCAAAACCAGTGCGGGCGGCTTCATCGTGTGATATGCCCGGCGCCCGTGCAAATGCACAGCTGTGGTGCAAGATCCAGCAATGAAGCAACGACTTCAACCAACATCAGCTCGGTGGCATAGCATGGCATAGCTGTTGCTTTCCAATTGAAAGGATATGCAGATGCTTTATATGGGGCTTTAAGCCATCCAAGAGAGATTTACCCACAACGATGTATTCACTTTGAGGGTAATATGGCATATGGTTTGCATTTCCCTTTTTTTGTTCTTTGTGTTCCCCCCTTTGTGGTTTGTTCTTGAAGTTTTCATCAGTCCTTTTGGCTTGAGCTGTCAATCAGCGCTTCGTAATTCCTTTCTTTTGATGCTCAATGATGTTGATGATCACAAGGAGCAGTGGACATTGCTGGACCATGTTGCTGCTTCGTTGATTCTTTTCAAAGTCAGGTTTCACGCAGGTAATGAACCAGATGAGATCGTTTTAGATGGCAAACCAAAGCTGTTTGTCTGGGCGAGAAGCGCGGGGCTTGCCGCAGGCGGCAAAACACTCCCAGCTGCACCCCGTGGATATACCCCGTGGGGACTCGGAAACCGTGTCATCCTGAAGATTTTGCAGGAGGTTCTCAAAATTTGGGGACCCCCAACTTATGGTTGGCTAATAGTGGGTAATAAACTGGATGATAATTGGCGGTACCCCTATTTTGAGAAACACCCATATGTTTGATTTTCTACTTTGGATCATGGACTCAAAGAGCATTGTCATTCAAGCAGACCAGCATTTCATGAAGAGTGTCGGCAGAAAAGAAGATCGACACGGAAAGATCGACTATGTTGGAAAACATTTTCTGGTTGGTGGCTTTCAGCATTTGACATGTTTGCCTTAGATTTGGGATGGTTGATTGGGCATCTCACTACCAACCAGTTGTGTTGTTTTCCGATTGCAGTTGATGAGTTTCCGAAAATCAGTTCCGGAAGAGACGTGGGATCGGATTTCCATGCAAAAGCGTGACCAAGATCAATAGGTGGTTATGAATGTGGCACTGGAGACGCCGTTGTTGACCTTGATCCCATCCTGCGCCATGATCACCGGGCAGTCCCTGTCGCAGGCATTGGTCCTGGCGCCCACCAGAGAGCTAGCGCGGCAGATTCAGTTGGAGGCAGCGGCAACGAGATGGTTGTAGTGCTTAGTGGATGTTAGTGGTGGTTTGTCGTGGTGAATGAGGGTGGTTTAGCTGGTTGTTCAGGTTGTGTTGATGGTGATGACTTTTGTGGTGAAAGAGGAGGTTGTTTACAGTGGTTTACCATGGTAAGTAGTACTAGTTGATAACAGTCATTGATGGATATCAACGGTTCAAGCTGGTGATTGATGGTCCGTGATGGTTTTCAATGGTAAGTCAATGGTGAATAACGGCTACTTGTGGTTTGTAATGGTCATGTTATACTAGTGCTTCCTACTGGTCAGTTAGTGGCCAATACTGGCTACTAATGGTCAGTCAATGGCTAATTAGTGGTTACTAATTAGTGGTTAGTAAACTAATGGTTGCTCATGGTCAGTTCATGATGAATTGCTGCGCAAAAAGTTATCAATGGCCATCATGCTAATGGTATTTCACTTATGATTTTTTAGCTGAGAAATTGTTATCGATGGTTTGTTAATGACTGATTATTGGCTTCCCCACGGTTGTTTTCCCAGGCATTGTTATCCAATGATCAATTAAAGGGTCACAATCAGCAGCAACCAGCGATCCAGGCCCGCCAACTCGTCACTGGCAGTTGGTGGGTTATAGGCGATGTCATCGCCACCAGAAAAGACCTGGGAGGGCGGCAAATTGTGAGTTGCAGACGTACAAGTGACACTGAGCAATTATTGCTTATCAACTATTGTCAACTATATGGTGGTTTCTCAAAATAGGGTATCCCCAAAAATGGTTGGTTTACTGCTATAAATGACTAATAGTGGATGATCTTGGGGTACCCCTATTTTGAGAAACCATCATATAATGTACTATACCATCAACAAAATTTGTTTTTGCCCTCAACTCCTAAAACTGTATAATCAGCTGTACAATGGATTATAACCAACTCTAATCCACTATGTACTCAACTCTGATGGACTATCATCAACTATAGTCAGCATATTAAAACATAATCACTATGATCAATTATAGAATCAACTATAATCAACTATAGAATGAATCAACTACAATTATCAACGACAATGAACACTCAGGAACTATAATGAACTATAGAAACAATTCTGATCAACAGCTATCAGTGTAGTCAACTATATACATATATAAGCAGCTATAAAATTAACATCAACTACAATGGACTGTCATCAAGTATGATCAACTATATAATCAATTATATAGCTGATTAAATCCACATAGCTATATGATCAACTATAGTCGTGAATCTACAGTTTATCTAAACAAGCTGATTACAGATAAGCAGCTATATAATCCATCAACTATTCTATATGAACATAGTCACATAACTAGTTCATCAACTATCACCATGAATCAATCTGAAACAACCATCAACTATAACCATTAACTATAACTATTTATCCATCAACTATAACCATTAATCCAGCTTTATGAATCACTATAGTGATATAGTATAAATTTATCAACTATAATCAACTATAATCAACTATAATCAACTATAATCAATCAAGCATATCTATAGTTGAATTGATTATAGTTGATTATAGCTGATTATAGTTGATATAATCAATCAAGCATATCGATCAGCAGAATCCCCCTGAAACAACTGCTGAATCGTTTTGCCACTGCTGGGTCTTGCCAGCCACCTGGGCCTGGGTGCCAGGCCTTGCGCTTCGGTCGCTCCAGTGGCATCCTGTGCTGCTCCTGCACGGGGGGCGAATCCAAGAGCGAACAGCTCGAGGCGGGCGGCGTGGGCCAGGGGCCCTGGGATGGCCAGGGATGGCCGGGGATGGCCAGGGATGGCCAGGGGGTTGATTCGTAAGGTCGTGAAATCCCAACTTGGCACAAGTGATGTGGGATTACACTGGGGTTACATGGGATAGCCCGGTTTTCACTGTGGGGAGTTGTGATGTGTATGGATTAGATTCAGTTTTTGTGTTTCCCACAACTGGGATTGTCGCAATGGAGTGGTGCTTTCGCTGCCTGAGAGATTGTGAGTCCACCAAAGTGTTTGTTTTGAAGGTTAAGCCGGCTCTTTTTGGACCGTAGAATGGTGCCTACGGATCAATCTCTATGCCTCCACCCATTCTCCCATTCTTTACCCTTGCCATCCTACTTTGAGACATGTTGGTTAATAGTGATACTTCCATAAATTGTTGCGATACTTCCAGTCTGGGTTGCCAGTTCTTGTTGCTGTATGATACTTCTAATTTGTCTCCTTCACCGCTGGCATTCAACTACCTCATGGTTGAGCCACTCCACTATTTCACGTTTTTTGATTTATACCCAATACTTTATCTTGTATGTGCACAAGACAGTATAGATGCTTGGACCAAAAAAAGAAGTAAGGGTAAGGTGACCATATCCAATATCCAATCATACTCTCTGTTTAGTCTAGAGTGCAACCATCCTTCAGGGCCAAGGTCACCCTCTGGTACACCTGGAAGCCAAGAATCGCCATGTTTCTACAGGCAAACCATGGCAAACCACACCAAAACGCGACGCCAGTGGCTGAAGTGTGGCTGCCATATGATCGTGGCTACGCCGGGGCGACTTAACGAGGCACAGCGGTTGGGTGGATGGGATGGGATGGTTGGTGGTGGGTTGATGGCTGGTTACTGGTTGGTTAAGGGTTAGTCAAGAAGCCCTAGTAAGCAACGATAACAGGGATATAACGGGTTGGTTGGTTGGATGGTTAGATGGTTGATTGGTTGGTTGGTGATGGTTGTAGCCACTCGTCAACAAGAATAGTTGGATGCAAGCGACGATAGGGAGATGCCAAGCAGAACTGGTTTGCTGGTTGGTTGTTTGGATGATGGGCAGCAACATGTCCGCAGCAACAACCCGAAACCGGAAACAGTTCAATGTAGCAATGCTGTTGATTGGATGGTTGCTGAGTGTGTGATTTGCATCAGGCTTCAGGATGCCCAAGATGATCAGCTAAGATCACACAAACAACAGGGGTCAAGAACGTCCTTGTGGCAGACATGATTCGTACACCGCAGGGGGATAAACACTGCCTTCCAAGTCAGTGGCTTAGGGCCCATGACTTTGGAACCCCATTTACCCTCTGGTCAACTAACATGGCAATAGAAAATCGACCATTTTGGTACCGGAAAACCCTGGGAAATCATCCATTTATGGTGGATTTTCCATTGCCATGTTAGTTTACCAGAGGGTATGTATTATGGGTCTGGTGCACTGATGGGGAACCGCCCTGTGCCGCCGCGGCGCCTGCAGTTCTGCGAAAACAAGCAAGTGTGGCTTGGACAGATCTCTTACTTGACACTCGACGAGGCTGGTGGGGTTGGTTGGGGACCGGGTTGGTTGGGCACTGAGAAACGAAACCTGGTTCAAACCTTGTAGTGTTCATTGTGCATAGTGAGTTGAAAGGACGAGTATACATTCTCGGGCTGAAGTCAAATGTGAAACTAGCAAGCCATGTTGCTCTTGCTTGCTTTTGGGCAGGAAATAGAAGCTATAATTTTAAGGTAAGTACTTTGGTGGGGCTTATGTTTGGGATTGTAGCTCTCCAAACGCAAGGCCGGCTCTTTGCCTCAATCGAATCTCCCGTCAACTTCAATATGGATGAAATGACACCAGAGACTGATCGCACATTTGGAAATAGATTGAAACAGCAACAACGTGTAATGAATGCGGTCGTGCCCAAACCACGCCACGCAGAGCTGGTGCAGGAATGTTTAATCAAGACACCAATAAACTCGTTCTTGGAACAGCAGACAGGAATCACACACTCACACATTCTGGTCATTGTATCCTTTCATTTCCCATGTTTGGCGGTCTCCCAGGGCCAAGAGCGAGTACATTAATAATACAATGATCCAATCATTTTTCATCCCAGCATGTGGGCTATTCGGTGTTCCTTTTTTTGTTGGATTTTGCACCCAACCAAGGCCAACTCAACAGAACCAGACCAAGCCAACCTTAAACCAAACCTTAAACCAAGCTTTGCCAGCCAGGTACTAACCTTAACCTCAACCTTAACCCACCCTACCAACCCAACCCACCCAACCAACCCAACCAACCTAACCCACCCAACCCACCCAACCAACCCGACCAACGAACCCCAGCAGCTTCAGTTGCGCTTCCGCAGGCGGATCGAATGCTGGACATGGGCTTCGAACCGCAGATCCGTCGTATCATCGAGGCGACGAAAACGGGGATGGTGCGCTTGGCTGGGGTTTAAGGTGACCAGGTAACCAACCACAGGGAACCAACAGTCCGCTGGGTATGTGGTTAGTAGAGCCTAGGTACAGTGGTAAACCATGGAATTGTTGTACTTATAACTGTCATGCATGATTATACAGTGGATCCGCTGAATAAGAACCGCGGATCAGATTTTTTCAGGGAACCCTGTGTTTTGCAAAAAGTATTGTTGTAACCAACTTCAGGTTACCAACAGTTGGCTGGGTGGGTGGTTGGCCTGTGGTTAGTAGAGCCTGTGGTTAGGAAAACTGTTTTGGGAGGTTATCAACAATTCGTACAGGCTCCACCAAGCACCTACACAGCGGGTAAAGTTGAGGTATTTTGCACGTGACCCTAGATGGAATAAAAGGGAAGGTAGCCCAACAACAACAACAAAAGCAACAACAACAGCAACAACAACAACAACAACAACAACAACAACAACAACAACAACAACAACAAACAATTGGTTGTTTGAAGGGCGTACGCATGCAGCTAAATTGTTAATGCGTATCTTGAACAGTTTTCGGAGCCCGGTATTGCCAAGGAAGTTGAAGTCAATAGCAAACTCTAAAACATACATAAGGACATTAATCATTAACACATGGGACAGCCACCATGAACCAGCTAATTAACCATCATGAAACCATCATTAACCAGCTAATTCATCAGGAGATAACCAGCTAATCAATCAGAAATTTGGGTGTTGCTCGAAAACAAATCCAGCAGGTTCGCTTGGGTATCGGAGTATGCTTTCTCATTGTCCCTGACGGATGTATACATCGCTGTGCAGTGCACGTGGATGAACCATTTGACAGCAATGATTGATACAGAGAAGCAGCTTCAACAAAAACTTGACCATGTAGATGTAGGTTGGTACCCCATACCGGGTTGATTAAAATCACAGGAACAACTCATGTGTCCGTATTGGGGCCCAGTGCTGTAACCTAGGTATGCAAGGGATCCGTGGCATTCCAGATCCCTGTGGGTAGGTGGCCAACGTTTGATTGACAAAATATAAACCACGCACACGCACAGCATTATGTTAGTGTAGGGTTGTGTATGTAATGATGTGAATACCAGTTATATGTTGCTTGTTGCAGATTTAGCTCATGCGTATTTTGTAGGCACAATGTAAGCTTAGTATATTTTGATATTTTGTATTATTGCTGTATCGAGATTTAAACATGTAGTCCACCCACCTATCAATATGTATCAACCTACATAACCATCTATCAATCAATCTATTTATCTTTCTTATCTTACCTAATCTCATCCAATCTAATCCCATCTAATCTAAGTCTAATTTTACTGTACCTATTTCCCTATATCTCACCTATCTTTTCCCTGGATCCGCCAGGAATGTCCTCGTGAACGGCAGACCTTGTTGTTTAGCGCCACTTGGCCCAAGGCCCTGTGCGGAGCGGGTTGGGATGGGTAGGGGATGGGTAGGGATCAGCCGATTAGGAAGCATCATTGGCCCATTCTTAACAATTATCGTAACGGGATAAGCCATGGATCATCATCAAGGTCATCACCACGGGTTGGTGATGGAAGTGGTTAACAATGGTTCAGCATGGGCCAATGATGGTTACTAATTGGCCACCGTCACATGGTGTTTGATGGATCCTTGGGAAGGTCACAAGCGTGACGATTGATCAGTTGGTAATCAGTGATCCAAGTAGATGTGAGCTGATGCATCCCTTGCCATGGACAGGACACTGACTGTTTGCAAGTTATGGAGATCACGCATGGGATATTGCTTGCATTAGATATGGATTTGGCTGATGGTGTGGATTTGATTAGTGAGGTATGAGATTGCTTCATCAACAGTTTTGGTATTCACCAAGTCAAGTATGTATGGCTGTGGACAACGAACAGCAAGCCGACTGATCTTTATTGGGACTAATGTACTCACCACTAGTTGTTGATGTTCAATACTGACTTAGTGGTTACAAATTAGAATACTTAATATTGTTCATTTGAACATCAACAATCAACAATTTGTTACACATTGAACACTGTACTATACATCACCATTGATGTTTGTTGATGAATACTGAATTATTGATGAGTATCAGTACATTGATGATATCATTAGTCCAATTTGATGGTATATTGAGTATTGGTATTACTAATTGAATGTACTAATTGTTGATTGGTATCCCAAATTAGCATAAGTAACAACAAGTACCATGTGCTTGGGCACTCCTGGCAGCTCCTTGGCTGCCCCTTTGGAGGGCTATTATCCCTGGCTGGTATCCCAAATGTTTGCTCATGTCGAGATGGTGCACATGGATCGAGCCTGGAGCTCCAGATTTGCACACCGGGTTCCAAGGCTGTGAGCCACAGCCATGTGACCAGCGCTTGCGGTGTGTATGTTGCTGGGCCATTCGCTTGCCAAGCCACGAAAGTAGCGGGGCTTTCCAGATGCTGGTCAATCATGATCTAGGTTTGTTTTTTTTACATGATTTATTATCCCCCAATATTTGGAATGATTTGGTTGATTGTCAAATGTTTTGGGGATGAGGCAACTAAGCGCCAACTAGATGATGTTGGGGGTTGTGAACCAACCTGCTTGATCAGATTCTGAGAAGACAATGGTACTTTGAGGCAAGTGCCATGGGCCATGGTTTGCATCTTCTTGTGGGATTTCCCAACCATTAGGCGTCGCCCGCAAATGCATGGAGGCTTCGCAGCATGACTTTGGAATGGGGCTGGGAAGCTGCTGGCAACTGATAACTTGGGAGAACTCTCAACGGAGGGCAGTGCTGTGATATGTTGTGATGTGGATTCAGAGTCGCCGATCATCGCTGGCAGCTGTTGGCTTCAGGGGTAGCTTTTTTCGATGCAGCAGCTACCACCTGACATTCGATGAGAGGGTTGCATGCAGAAAAGAGGCATGTTCAGCACATCACAAGTCATGTTGACCCAGATTCAGATTGGCTTGGCAAGGTTCAGAGCAAGATTGGCTTAACAGCCGGAAACATGCCATGATCTATAAGAAACTGCAACCGGCAACCACGACTGTGGCATTCCCTTGCTACAGGGAATAGCAGCCTGGAGCCCAGTTCACGGGTCGGTAGGCGCCTGCATACAAATTGATACTGTAATGTTGGAACCACAATAGTGAAACGCTTGCAATAGCTACAAATAATTTCCAGATCTGGGTTTTTTAGCCCTTACTAAATTTAGATTAGCCCTTGTTGATTTTTAATTACAGAATGTCAACTTGCCCCAGAGCAGTTGCAATAATAGGACAGCATTCACAATAGCTACAAATAATTTCCAGAAAATTCCAAAATTTTGAGATTTCCCCCTTACTAAATTGTAAAGGGCCAATTTAAATTTAGTATTGATCCAGAAAACCAGTTCACAACCAGTACTAAAATTGCTAATTGTGCTTAGATTCTTTTCAATAAACAAACCAAACCTTTACAAACTCAAACATCTGACCTTGTTCAAAACAGCTGTTTTCTTTTTTAAAATCCTTTAAACAAATGCAAAAAACAGGTCCACAAAGGGTACCCCCTTGCAAGCTCCTGCATTGCAACTATAAATTGAAATTAGCAACTGCAATAAAAAACAACTTCCCTGGCTCATTTCTATTTTTTTTCTTCCTTATTGTTTTTTAATTGTGTTTAAATGCGTTCTAATTATGATTGAATGCTTTTCAAAAGCATAAGCAAACCAAACCTTTACAAACTCAAAAATCTGACCTTGTTCAATACAGCTGTTTTCCTTTTTAAAATCCTTTAAACAAATTGCAAAAAACAGGTCCACAAAGGGTACCCCCTTGCAAGCTCCTGCATTGCAATTATAAATTGAAATTAGCAACTGCAATAAAAAACAACTTCCCTGGCTCATTTCTATTTTTTTCTTCCTTATTGTTTTTGAATTGTCGTTAAAAGAAAAAAACAGAAAAAAAAAGAAGAGAAGAGAAGAGAAAAGAACAGAAAAGAAAAGAAAAGAAAGAAGCCTTGGGGGAGAGTCGTGGGGAGAGTCGTGGGGAGAGCCCAGATTCCAGGTATACAATTGCAAA
>VSDK01007199.1:375088-392838 GCA_009767595.1 Symbiodinium kawagutii | reverse complement strand
AAAAAAAAATGGGGGGGGGGGGGTATACTATTGTGTGGACAACATTACAAGTTATACCCCAAACCTTCCTGTTGAGGGTTATTTGGGACTGTTAAAACCTTGATTTTTCAAAGGTTGTTGGTGCCAAGGGCGTGTTTATTGCATTCAGCATGTACGTCTTTCAAGTATGTCGGTGTGTCTTTGCGAGGTGTCTCCCATTTGACGCTGTTGATTGGGTGGTTACATCTACGGAAAGCCATGCCTTTGTCCTCAAAGGCATGCAAAAGCACCATAGGAAAGCAGGTGTTACGGCTCAGCTCACAGAAGTAGGTTTCAACGGATGGAATGGGTTCGAATAAGTGGAACCTGTGAAACTGTCCCTCAATTTGTGCCACATATTTGGCTATGGGTCAAAACCCTGTACCCCTACGTACCCCTGGTATAACCATTGTTTTCCCTATTGTTTGTTGGTTGGTCAACCACCACCATTATTGGTTGGTTAATATTGACCCATAGCCATATTTGTCTTTCTTCAAGGGGGAAAGGGTAAGATGATAGTATCAAGAGATAGTAAAATGTGAAAAAGTCCTCAATTGCTTTGGTACCACAAGTTTACTGTGTGGAAAGGAAATCCCAGAACGCTTCAAGAGAATGTACTGTATGTTTTCCATTTTTTTTCTTGAAAGTTCTGCATTATATTGTGAAAATCGAACGGAAACAATGCCCGCTGACTCTATTGAACCAATCTGTAAGGGCTTAAATCATCACTGCTAGCCTCCGAAGCAGCTTGAGCGTCTTGGGTGGATTCGAGTTTCTCATGTGAAGCATCTCCATTCCTCTAAGGCCCATTATTTGCCCATGGCGTCAAAGACGCCAACGCAACTCGGCAGCTTGTTGTGCCTATGCTCAGCTGCGTGTTGCAAGGTTCAGTGCTAGATTAACACCATTTGTCTTGGTGGTTCTATTCTTCCTCCAGTATAATTATTAGGGATGGTTGGTTGACTAACAACTTCTGCGAGTGTGCGCATTCCGGCGCGGCGAACCGTGTCCGATGGTTGGTGATGATGATTGACTAACAATTTTTCAGTGGGGTAAAGTCACCAACCAGCAATCCATTCTTTGTTCAGATTGCTGGTGCAATCATCCGCTCAAGCTACTTGAGACCATGTTTTTCAACATGAATGACATGATTTGCCTCCCATACACTGGCAAAGTCTACCCAGACAATTTTAAGCTTGACATTTCCCCACAATGAACGAGTCAGATGTGGTTCGCCCATTTTCTGTGAATATCCCCAGAGACAATCGGAAGTGCTCTTGAAAGAGAGCATATCTTGTTGTTGCCATTGATGCTGTTGCTTTTGGGCTCTTTACAAGCCGATCCATAATATGTTCTTTTTAAGCTTCTCATCACATGTTTAGATGTGAAATCAAGACCCAATTATTATGTATCATCATGAACTTTGATGAATTTTGATCATGCATCACCACCATTCCCCACCTATTTGAGTTGCTTAAAGTGGCGCTTTTGCCGGCAGCTGAATCGACGCGAGGCCGGCCATTGCAACTGGCGTGGCCCTGGGCGTTGCGGCTGTCGGCGTGGCAGCCAAGATCAGCAAAATCCCTCCGAGATGAACCTATTAATGCTCAGGTTGTATGTATAGTCCCCTTAGTATATGCTGATGGTTTTTGCTGATGGTATATGCTGATGGTAGGAGCCCTTAGTACAGTTGATGGATGTTAATGGTTAATGAGTATCTGGCTTGTGGTTTTAAACAGTTCTTATTTTCCTAAATGTATTAACAAATGGTTGGTTGCGAGACAAACATATTTTTCATAGGGGTTGAAGCCACCAACTAGAATCAACGAGAGATAGATGAGAATTCATGTTAATGGTGGTTAATAATGAATAAGATTATCTTAGATGATCAGCTAAGATGATTTTGCTTACTAGTAAGATGATAAGCATGGTTACTTGACGATTCATGATCAACAATCATCTTAACTAACCAGTACTAATCAGGCAAGATTATCAACGGGCAGGGTGCCATGATGATCCATTTATATAGCCGCCGTTTGAGTTGTTCGAATACAGTCATGAATTAATTCAATAATTAAGCATTATATTGCCATGGTTATTGATACTCGTTGGTACAAGAATAGTTCATTTGTTTTAACTGAACTACTGATTCATGGTTTATGTCGAGTGATACTGGTTGATACTGGTTGATACTGGTCGATTGATATGGGCTACAATTCGTACTCGTATTATCGGTGGTTAATGTTGTTTGATATTATTGCATGACGTTGGCTCGCAGTAGTTGATATTGCTTGAGCGGCATCACAGGATGCGGGCATTTGTTTGGATTCGTGGCGCTTTGATGCGAAGATTTAGTTCCTTTTACCAATTCTTAAAGCCAATAGTGCAGATCTCCTCACAACAAGTCTGGCATGTTTCTTGCAGAAATTTGCTAGATCTATGACTCATGTGTTTCCTTTAGCAGTATGTATTTGGGCATTCGAGGGCATGAGTACAGACTGGAGATGCGAGTACAGATCTCTTTGAGCATGCTTGCTCTTTTGGCTCAAGAACGCTTTAAAACCCTGACTTTCTTGATGCTTTTCAGCACCATGATTTGGAGGACGCAATGGGTCGTGGAAGATGCTGCGATTTCTGATATCATTTCCGCCCCTTCCTAGGGATTTGTGAGATCTATGTGATAATATGTTGTAACTACAACTTACAACCATTGAAATTGCAATGCAGCGCTACGGGACCGCTACAATGAAATTCTAATCAGCATGATATTCGCACCAGCATTTATCAAAGTCATCATCATGGTCATCATCATGCACCTTCATCAGAGGCAGCACCAGGGCCCTCAAACCCCAAAAGCCGACTTCAATCCTTTTTATATAGATTTTTCATGTTTGGCACAGGCCTTTTTTTTATTAACTTTTGCACGAATGACAATCCCCGTACGCCCTCAAAAACCCCAAACCCTGAACAAAGCGGAAAAGAACTGTGTATGCTTTGAGAGCCAGGATAGCATTGAAAGGTTCATGTCCTCAGTTGACATATCCATCAAATTCCACAGGGGTTGAGTCGGGCGATGGTCCCACAGAACATTTTCATCTACTTTGACCCCAACAGAATTTGGCCCGATGCCATTCAATATTCAGAGAAAATGGGTAGATGAAAAAATGGCGAACATCCTGAACATGCCCGGGGGAAGAGGTGACCAACAGCCATCTTCAAAATGCTGGAATTAAACAGGACCAGTTGTCATGTTTCGAGATTTCAGAATTTGGGCCACCGCCTGATCTATCAACAGTGGCTCCAGACGTCACGCCTGATCCAACATGTGTTTTTTTTCCCCACTGGAGGAAACAAATAGTTCTGATGTACTTGATTCTGCTCGAATTCCAATAGTCTGAAGTGTTTCCAAATGTTTCCAAATTTGATTGATAAGATAGCCTTTTTCACGGATTGGATATTCTTTGATCTTCTTGTTCAGAATCAACCCTCGATACAACCCGCTGGTTAATCATAGAACACGTCATTCCTAAATCCACTGTATATGCTTGGCACCCAACTTCTAGGGTTCTATTTGGCTATGGGTCGAGCAGTTAAGCATCAATAATGGTGGATAATGACCAACAAAACTATTGGGAAAACAAGGGTACTGTCCCGACCCTGATGATTTACATTAGATTTGGTGACCAGCTCATCAATGCAGGAGTTGTTTGCTGCTGGTGGCTGCAGCTAGCTTTGAGCTACACATCAAGGCTCCCGCGGTCTTTGCACGGTTCTCTCCGCGGCTGGGGACGTGTTAGGGTAGCTCGAAGGCGCATCGACAAGGCATTCATGGTCAATAAAGACAGCAGGTTGTGGAGTAGCACAGCAGGTGCAAGAACTAACAGTAGCTATCAGTGGCTAGCTGATGAAGCCGTATTTGATATTATTCATGTATGATTCAACATTTGGGTAGCATCAGAAACATCAAACATCATCAAATACTGATTGTGTATGAACATCACAGTGGTTTCACAAGGAAACCGTGTTATCGAGCTCTGAAAAGCATCGATGTCAGTGTCGCCTTCCTTAAGTTGTACAGTTTGAGGGGTCCACTTCCCAAACACACAGTCTCAATCGAGCAGTGGTACCTGTCGGTGTGTTGCAGCAGTAGAACCCGCACCCACGCGGACAGGACCAGCCAAACAGCTAATTTGTTGTCGTTTATCATTCAGGTAGAGTGTTTTCTAAGTGTTTCGGTATCCCATTCCTTATTGTGAAGATCATTATTGCTATTGCTTATTGCTTAATCCCATTCCTTATTGTTTCGCTATCCCATTGCTTATTGTTTTGTTGCTATCCCCTATTGCTTATTGTTTCTTAGTGTTTCTAAGTGTTTCCCATTCCTGATTGTTTCGCTATCCCATTCCTTATTGTTTCATGGTTGCTTACCCTTGTAATCTACTCTTTGGAGTAAATTCGCTCGTCACACCGCCCGCTGCTCGCAGGACAACATTTCCATTCCGATCTCGCCAGGCTTTACAGCCGCTTCCCTGTGAAAACTTGAGGACAGCGATGTGGCTAGGGGTCAAACAGTTAACCAACCAACACTAGTGGTTAATTAGTTGGTTAATGTTTGATAATAGGGTACAATTAAGCAACAATACTAGGGGATCTACCAGCTATATGATAGGGGAACCAGGGATGCACGCTTTTGGCCCACAGCGATGTGATGCTGCAAAGTTCTCGCGAGATTTTGCCTATATTGTTATCGAAGGAAATCGTGCATACAACTATGTGTGAACTGGATGGACGAAACATGACGAAACTTTGTGCCACATTGTTATGTCATATCTTTATGCCATATCGTTATATGAACTAGCTACTCTGCATTTGGATGGCCTTCTTTCGCGTCAAGTGTTGCCCAAGCTGAGGTGTTGTCTCCTCATCTCAAAGGCAAACTCGTGGTGTCTCGGACCAACTAAGGACACAAAACCAGTTGAATCCAGGGCACAGTACTGTGAACCCTTGCAGATGGACCGTATTAAGAAACGAGCTGACTGGTTAGGTCAGAGCTTCATTGCTTCATTCCATGTTTGATACAGCCAGTCTGGTATTTCATCAAAGGGAGATGAATGTGACTGAATGATACTGAATCTATGATACAGTAGACCTCTGTACGTCTGGGCCGTTTGGGTGAAAGTAGCTCATATATTTTGCTTATCTATGGTCCTGGTGAAGTCAGGGCTACAGAGTGCTGATGCTATTGACTGGCTGGTGGTTCTAAACATTTTTGATTTTCCCTAGGAACTATTAACAAATGGTTGGTTGACTATTTTTTCATAGGGTTTGAAACCACCAGCCAGTATGGGAATGTCTCCCTCGCGCTTATTCAAGACGTCCTGCAACAATTCAATCGAGTCATCCTAGACTTAAACCCAGTAGTTTGGGTTTTGTCATGGGTCATTTACTGACCCATTGGGGGCCATTGACTCCATTTTTCCTTGCCTAGATCATCGTAAGCAGATTGAGCATGGGGGGGTGACACCCGCTCCAAGATAATGGGAACCGAACGGACCCGCAACTTCCCTGGCTTCGCAACTGAGGTGAGCAGTTTCGAACCCACGCCCTTTATTGGTAAAAATGGCTCCACGGCTGCATGGCTTTCTTCATCCATGTGAGGCCATGGGATCATTTATGTACAATCTCATACACACTGCTTGATAATCTCACAGCCACTGCATGATCGGGCATCGGGAAGATGCTTGGGCTCAGGATTTTGGAGCCTCAGAGGCACTTGATTCAGGAAAGTATACTGTACCCACAACTGCTTCTGCAGAACACATTGACCTAGACCTAGCATGGCTTTTTTGGATCTGAGGACCTCCCAAGTGTTGGTTCAGTCATATTTTGCTGTGTGTGTAGTACCTGGCTGTTGGTTGTTGCTTTAGCACCCAATTTGTCTAAACATGATTAAACCGGAATCGATGGGGAGATCAACTCATGAACTCATCGACTTCCTAAGCTGAAGAGTCTGCTCACAACAAGGGTTCAAACTCCTGGGCTTTGACAACCCGACGATACGTGTTGATGATTTACGTAACAGATTGTGAGGATGTAGACAATGTAGATATTTGACACATACACGCCCGCCCCGACTATACTCCGTACTTCTTGTGAGCGTCCCTCCCCCATGCATTTTGTTGTTTGGGATATCGGTAGCTTGGTCGTGCCCGAGGCGTTTTCATGGTGGATGTTGGACAAACCTCTGGGCCTGCCAAGGACTGTGCGACCAGGTCGCTGCAATGCATCAGCAAAGCTCATGGTTAAAGGTGGTTAGTCACGGCTGTTAGTAATGGCTATCATCAATAATTTGTACCAATGATGGCTGGTCATGACCTCTAGCGGCTATCACCCATGGTTGATTAGGATGAAATGATTGTCGATGATGGTTTCATAGTAGTGGCTGACAATGGTTGGTACAACGGTTGGTAACGCTGATGATGATTAACCTTACACCAATGTCAACAACAAAGAGTTGATGGATGGTTGAAAATTGATGGTTATCAGCCGCTAGCCATTGACTGACAGTGGATGGTTGTCCAGTGATTGCCCTTTTTACATTCCAACACATGGAATCTTGATCGTGTTTGTTGATGCTTGCTGTCAACTATAGGCGCAAACTTGCCGGTCATTGTAGAACTCCAAGCTGTTTCTTCGCATTGTCCATTCAGAACAGGGTTCCTTACCTGACCACTAAAGATGTAATTGTGATCCACATTGTGCTATGGTGCGCCATCTGTCAAAATCAAAGAGTGACAGATGAGCAGTTTCAAAGTCAACGGATGACCTGGAAGTTCACCTACACCAACCATAGTCAACCATAGCCATGGTGTGGTGGCTATGGTTATCGCCATGGTTGCTTCAAATCACCGGGAGCCATGGTCACCTGTTTGCAGAGGAACTCCCTGGCACAGATAGTTTGAATTGGCCCAACAGAAGCTTGGCACTGGGTGGTTGGTCGGTTGGTCGGTCGCTGGACTTCAAGGAATACGATGCCACGCCTCGATCATTGTTTGGTAGATTCACCCACAGTGCCCAATGTTTGGCATCAAACATAGGCCACTCTAGGTAGATATGCTGCACATAGATGTGGATATGTAGCAAATGGATGTAGACGTGTGATTGGCTGGTAGTTTTCCACTTGGGGATGGCGTACTGGCAGACCCGCAGCTGCATTCCAGTGCTGCGAATCCCAAACATCCTGAGTTGGCTTATCCACTGTAGTTTGGTTGGTTTTGACCACCCCTAGTTGCTGATCCATCATGATTACTGTAATTGGCCCTTCACCGAAATTAGCGGGCCAATTCTCAGCACTACTCAAGGTGATTTGTTGGTTATTCCCTTTTTTTCACCCTTGCTAGTTGCTTACAATATCATTGTGATTATTTTCAGAATTGATTGACCATATTTACCATTAAATCAACCATTTCCATGATATGAGTTGGTTAATTATTCACCATACTTGGCCATTCACCACAGATAGTTTGCCATTTGGCATCCTTAGTTTATTTACCATAACTAGTTGGCTCCTCTCCAAAACATGTTTGGCCAATCATTGACACGTTGATTAGCTGGTGATTCATCAATATGAATCACTATCAAGCACTATTGATTAGGAATTTCACCATCCGTGGTTGCTTACTGACCACTGTTAGTTGGTTAATATCATTATTATCAATCATTATCATCCATCAAATCACCCTGAACCAGTTTCAAAATAAACTACATTGATTTGTTCTTCCCATAGTCGATTGTATCAGTTATAGTTGGTTTCAGCATAGTGAAATCATAGGTTGGTAACACTTATCACTGGTTACATCAACCAATGGTTTTCACAGTCTTTCATAATAGTTGTTTTATGGAAGTCCCATAGTCAAAATGAATCCCCAAATCGCTCGCCACCAATTTGTTGATTAACTATTACTATAGCCATGGTGAACCATTACCAGCCATTACATTGGTAGTAACCACTACCAGGTTAATCATGGTTGAGGGAATACCAGCCGTTAGCATTAGCGGTAAATTTCATTACCACTACCATGGTCATTAATTAACCACCACTAGTCATAAATCACTATTATCACTGCCATTAGCCCTTAACTAACAATCATCATCAATACTTAAAAGCCGGTATGATAACCAACAAATAACCACTGCCATAACCACGACCATCACCACTACTATAAAGGCTCAGGTTGAACATTTCACTAGAACCACTAAGCAACCAACCAACTAACAAACTAACTAACCAACTAAATAACTCATCAGTAACCAACCAATTCACAACTACTATAGCCACCAACCAACGAACTAGTCACAAAACCACTAACCACCAACTAACCACTAACCACTAACTAACGAACCACCAACCAACAAACTGATCACAAAACCAACTAACCACTACCATCACCAACCTCCCAGGTTTGACCGTCGTGAACCGTTCGATCTTCGGCTTCACGGCCATCGCTCTGGGCGACGGCTTCCTGGTGCCGACGCACACCACGGGCGGCGTCTACGTCATGGAGGCGATGGTGCCGCGCGGAGGAAGGGGGATGGTCGTGGCGGCCCCGGCAACGACGTCTAAGAATGAGAGGTGATGGATGGATGAGCATATATGCTATAGTAATAGATAATATGATAGATGATATGATTGGATGATGTGGTTAGATGATATGATATAGATGATATGGTTAGATAGATACATGCATTATCAGATGTCATTATCTCAACATGTATCAATCATGTGACTCTGGTGGATCAAGAAAGGCAAACATAGTTGTCAGAACAGAATGCCATCCGTGAAAGCCGCAACTAGTTGTTTCAAGAACTTTGACAATCCTGTCATGTCCGCAATGATCCATTTGATCAAGAGCTGTGTGAGTGTTCCCAAAATGGCAATACACCCAAACCGCATGAAACCCACTAGTCTTTCGGCGCAAGAATCAAAGCAAACGATTGGCCTCTTAAGGGGAGGCTTTCTCTAGTCCTGCGGTATATATATATATATATATTATATACATAAATCAGGAATCCTTCAATAGTGTACCTCAGCCACACTGATGATTTATTTGCACATCACTGGAGGACCCTCACCGTTTGGAAGAGAGGAAATGAAGAGTCAATAGCGTCATTGCAGCTGTTCATACATCTCATTGGGTCAGGTTTCATGCTTTGCCAATGACTTGACATGTATATGTGGTTATTGCTCAAATCATCATCCTTGAGACCTGATTAGTTTCCCACTAGAACAGATCAATCGGGGACGTTTGGCATCATGTGTTCAAACCATAGGCGAACGAGTAATGATGTGAGGAGATGGAAGGGTTAACTTCCCCGCAGATCTTGTGATTGCAGGCAGAGCCCATGCATTTGCCCTATGCGCACATAGTGTAGACTGTGTGAGCACACATCATGACATTGTGGATACATGCATGTTTTTTGAATGTATTCAAGTACATGTGTAATCATGCATATAGAATTGTATTGAAATTAGAATAGTACAGATATTCAATTGTATATATATATATATAATATGCACTGGCTGGTGGTTTAAACTTTTAAACATGTGATATTTTCCCTAGTAATCATCAACACATGGTTGGTTGACGAATATTTTTCATGAATGCATGCGTAGCCACACAGCGGCAGAGGCTTCACCGGAACCTCAGACCTTGAAGCAGCCAGCAACGTGGCAGCGAGGCGGTCCAGCGATTTGTTTTCTTTCCTTGGCACCAATTTTTGGTGGTTTCTAGTGGTTGATAAATGGTGGTTTAAAAAAAATGGTGGTAAATTTTGATAGGCGATCTCGTGCTTGATAAATGGTGGTGTCTTAAAATTGGGGGTCCCTAAGATTGGTTAATCAATTACCTATAAATGGTTAATAAAGGATGATTTGGAGGTACCTCTGTTTTCAGAAACACCCAAATCATAGATGAGTTTTGGACAGGTGAAGCAACCAATTTTGATCACCGACGACACTCGAGTAATCATTAATTGATAGTAGGGTTGACAAGCAACAACCACGATCTCGTAGTTGATCATTTTTGGACACATGTCTTATTTGTTGATCTTGCTTATGAAGCTGCTTGGTCCGCTTGGACCGCTTGGTCCGCTTGGTTGAAATGGGACTTTTCACTAAGCCCAAGTATCATTTTGTGGAGAAGAGACTCGATAAGCGTTTGTACCTGGCTATGAGAGCTGAACCTATGAGAAGAGACTTTGGGAACACCTCATAGCCTCTGATTTTCGATGCCTTTGAAGCATTCGCCATGTTGATTGCTGAGGCCAAAATCAGCGAGGACAAAACCGGATGGTTTTACCACCAGGCAAGCAGCGGCCGGTCAGAATGGTTGCCATGGGAATGGACCTGGATGGTTGTCACTCCAAGCTTCTACTGACAAGACTTGATGGATAAAATCGCCGACCGTGAGACAATGTTTTCGACAGCCCTGTGAATACTTTTACCCTGCAAATTTGGATGTGTAAGTCCAGACCACAACCATGGAAGAAGATGGACATACTGACTCCAACCTAATCCTAGTGTGAGAACCATGATCGCGAACCAAAATTCTGAAAGGGATGACATGTGTTAGGCATGTTTCAACCTTGCTGTCACCAACAGTGCCACAAGATCATCCGGTTGCCGCCCCATGTGCCCGCCTCGAGGCAGAGTTTGTGGATGTGGATGGTGATGGGTTGCAAGATGTTGTAACTGCCAGATGTCAGTGTCTTGGCACTTTGAATTGCAGGTGCTCCGTCCAATGCTGCCATTTTCCATGAGGAGCAATGCCCTGTTGGTCTCATCCAGAAATTGTTCATGGATATGAATGGTCAAGTTTGGTTGGCCAAACAATGCCCAACCAACATAGCTGAATGACATGCGGAAGGGTCTTCAGCAATGCTTGCGCATGTTTGGGGGATCTGAAAGTTGTGGGTTCCCTCCTGGGGTCCAGCCACGTGACCAGTAGCAAGACCGGACCAGTGACCACCTCGATGTGCCCATTGGTTTCAGGAGGTCACATAGTCCCCTGGGTGGATGCGAACCTCGGCCACATGGTGCAACCCCTGAGGTACTCAGTTTTCCCGTGGGTGAAAAAGCAAGGAGAGCTCGTTTGGCTGAAACATCCGGAAAAGGACAGCGTGAACCCACTTCGGCCCTGTGGTGGTCTAAGGGTAAGATCAAAATGCAAAGGTAATCAAGGTAATGGCAGTGAGATGTGCCGTTCAGCTCTTCAGAAAGGTCTCTGAATTGCACTCGCTCCAGGACCCCTTGTCCACCGTGTGGGAAGAGCATTCCCTGGGCTCTGGACCCGACTTCCTGTTCTGCATGAAGCCCGGTGCCACCGCGCGGAACTTCGCCTTGGTAGCACCGGAGTTCATTAGTGGGAAGGTGCCAAGGGGGTACCAAGGGATGCCACAGGAACATCAGGGTGTCGCCTTCAGATTCTTCAGTTGATGCTGGTTGCATTATGTTTCACTGAAGGCGGCTTGCTTTCGATTGAAGGCATTGTTACACATCAACTATGGACAAGTTGGGGGGGTTGGTTGCTGAAGTCTACAGCAACTTCTGATTCGACAATCGACAGAACTTCACACTTCTGATTGCCGAGTATCCCAGTATAAATAGTTGATCACCAGCAGTGATCGCCCTGGTTCATTATTCCACGAGGCCATGACTGGCTGGGATGAACCATCAACAGCTCAGGAAACATGGACCACATGGGCAGATGATGCTTCCTTAACCCGGCTTCCAGTGCCAATTCAAGCCAATTCAAGGCTTCCCTCCCCTCCCCTCTTTAAGATTTGTGACCAGACATAGGAGTACCCAAGTGTCGAGCAAAAACACAGTTGGCTTTCGGGGACCATTTGTTTTAGTTGTACATTATTTATGATCATCCTTATATTGTTCCGAGACAAGGCACAACTGCTTATCATGTGGGATGACCTTTAAGCTGGCAAATGTAACAAGACAAGTCAGTGCTTGCGGGGAAGGGAGCGTGGGAGAGAGGAGAGAGGACAGGGCGACAGAGAGAGACTGCTGGGAGAGCGAGCTGTGTCTAGAACTTGAAGGGAGCACAGACTCCTTTGGTTTGGTTGCTTTGCAGTAGATTCTCAACTAACAACTCGGTATTGCCCAAGAGCACCCCAGAGTTGCAAAGGTGCACCCGGCCACCAGCTGTCACCAGGTGGTGTATTGGTACATGAAGGATGGTAAGATGGCCACCCGGATCCTGGACCACAGTATTGGTCCTGGCTTCTCATGTTCCTGGGAAGATCTGAACCAGGCGGGCCTCGGTGTTTGCTTGGTTGGTCCTGTTGATTCCTGTTGGTCATATCGACATCTAAGGATTCTTTTGATGATTTGGGTGTCTAGGATTTCTGCATTAAAAAAACAAAGTGAGAACGGATTTGTCAGCAACCCATACGGACTATGTAGTTGCCTGTTTCCCACGTGTCTCGTATCTAAGTCTAATGACATCGCACACACTGTGGTTTCACCCGCCACCGCTCGCCATCACACAGCAAAACAACCGTTGATGTGCCGCGGATCAGACCTGAACAATCTCTTGACGCTTTAAGAAATTAAGAAGCACCAAGACGGAGTCATCAAACTTCATTGTTGCCACAACATGCTATATCTACCCCAACAAATCCAGCATTGACATGTTCAAACGGAAAAAACACTCCATGGAGACGCCACATTGAGTTGCTACAGTTTCTCTTGGTGGTGGTTTTTGCAGTCTGCGGAAGCCGCCACCGTTGAAGGATGGTCATATCGACTTGCTGGTCACCAACCACGAGATGCAAAACGGCTCGGTTTTTGCCTACACCTTCAGCTCGGATGACCTCGAAACGGCCGAGATCTACCGGCACACCCTGGCCACGGGCTTCACACCCGTCAAGGTGAAGAAGGGCAAGGCCTCACCAGGCGCGTCGGGCGTGTGGGTGCTGAGAAGTGCCTCCATGTTGTTCTGCCTGGTGGTTTTAAACATGTTTTTATTCAGTCACTAATTACAGTAGTCATTTTCAACAAATGGTTGGTTGACTAATATATTTCATAGGGTTGAAACCACCCAACCGGCATTTGGTACCTGAACGGTATTGTTGGCCACTTTTCTCACAGCTTTTGGTCAGCTCTTGACTATTTGATTGTACTAAGTTACTAAGCATGGCCAGTAGTGTCTTGTTGGGGTGGGCCAAATGGTGTGTTTCTCAAGTCATAGGGGTACCCCAAACTCCAATATGACTCATCAGTAACCAACCAAGCATTTTTTGAGGTCCCCAAACTGGATTGGGAACCCCCATGTAGTAGTTGTTTAACTCATTTTCTCGGTGATTACCCCTATGATTAACCACTATCAATGGTTGTGACCCCTATAAATCTATACGGATCCCTTTAAAATCCCTAAACATTCCCACAACATCGTTTAAAATCCTTATCATATCCCTAAGAATCCCTATTTATAAATCCCCTTATCAAAGTCCCCATGGGTCCCCAGGAAATTGCCCTTGCTGGTGGGGGCAAGGAGCCCAGGGGCTCCAGCCGAGCTACCAAGGCGATGCCGTTGCCTTTCAGCCCAAGGTGGGGAGCCAAGGCAAGCCATGGATTTTCGTTTCAGGAGACAACTCCAATAGCGTCTTGGTTGAGTTGGTGAGAATGAGGATGAGGATGAGGAGGATGATGAGGATGATGAGGATAATGATGATGAATTGCAAGTACCGATGCAGGGAGTGATCCAGCACGAATAGCGGTACGACAGTTGCGTTGGGTTGCTTATGGTTGCAGCCTTCATGGGGGTCGATCACCAACGCTAACATCACGTAGGATATGACCGGCATCAACAGGGGTATATATGAAACAAGCTCGCAAGGAGTTTCCACAGGATGTGACGCATCCAACAACCAGTATCAGCAAAATCACTTGGCAATCATCGCATTACTCCAAGCGCACCTTGCCAAACAGTGCTGCTGAAACGGGCACCGGGATCAAGTCGGCTCCCGTGCTTGACCAACCGGATGGGTACCTGGTACTGCCCAAGTCACCCGTCGGGGCTGAGGCATTTTCATGCTGACTCCCAGCTCCCAATCGGCGGTCGACTGGAGCTACGACACGGTGAAGCTGGCGGATTTGGGCGCGGACATTGGGCGGCCCTCCATCGGGGACACTGACCTGGATGGCTTGGCGGACATCTTCGTGCCCTTGTACGATGCCAAGAAGGCTGCCGGAGGGTCCATACCCGCAGGTCCATGGTGGACACCGGGGGGTACAATGATCCAGCTGCATGGGGAATTGCACAGAGGGGGACTGTCCGACCCTCCAAGCCCTGAATTGCGAAGGTGGCTCACTACACCTTCACAGATGTGGATGCGGTGCGTTTGGCCGCATCTACCAGAGAGGTTCTGATTTGAGATGGCTGGAACCCGTTAGTGATGTGGTGGGTGGGGACCCGGCATGTCTTCAAACTGGGGACTTTTCGCGAGATTCAACTGCCAAGTTGTGCATTTCAAGGATTTGAGTAACCCGTGAGTGACTGTTGGATGCGGCAAAGCGTATTAAAGATTAATGATTATATGATATTAAAACATGTTTGCCAACAATTAGCAGGTTGGTCGGTGATCCACCGCTATTCTTGGACTACTGTTGTTTCCTCACCAAGCGTATTGAATGCTGTTGGGGAATGCTTTCAGAGGATCCCCAAGATGCTGACTGATCCCCAGGCGCGTGCACAGTAGTTGCTAGGACGCTGTGTGAGCAGTTCGGTGGATGCAGTGTGGTGTGGTCGGAAGAGACTTGAAGAGCAAGGGCGGTGCAACGAACAGCAACCAGTATGAAGGACGGCTATCAACAACTACTATCAACAACCATTCACCAACCATTCACCAACCATGACCATGGCTAGCCGTTTGTCAATGATTGCTCAATGATCACAGGGCAGTTGGCAACATCAAGAAGTCATCCAAGCTGCCGCCTCAGTCTTGTCATCATGAGGGCCTAGTCCGCACTATCAACTTTTTGACTCAGGACACTTTATCACCTAAACAGATAATATGTGGCCTCAGTCGTTTGATGACTAAGCAGGGTGGACCACCAAAGCATGACCTGAATCAAAGATGAACAACCACAATGATGCACTTCCGACCTCGACCGTCATCGGGCTGACCCTTGCGGAGCGGGTCGAATCGACCTGTCGTTCCGTTGAGTTCCACCCGAGGAAAGGCCTGTACATAACTCCACCAGTGGAGCATCTCTGTGGGGAGATGAACTTTGGTGGAAAAGATTGGCCAAGAAGGATGGGATCTTTAGAGTTCATCAGGATCCCAAATTATCACAGCAAGAAATGCAAACATGATCAAACATGCAACAGCACCCAAGAAAAACATCAACGTAGTCCATAGTTGTGTAAAATGTCTTGGCAACTTCCTGTTTGCAAGGAGGCTTTTGTTTGTCTATGTCTTTTAGTTGGAACAATATGAAGTAAATTGCATTTGACTTGCGTTGCATGGATAAGATGCATATGGCATCATATGGCATTATATGGCATCATATGGCATCAAATGGCATGTGCATCTTTTAAAGTTGTCAAATATATCATGGTGTCTCCAAATAGGGGACCCTGACAATGGTTGGTTTCTTATCATACATAAATGGTTATAGCATGTTATAAAAGGAACATTTGGGAATACTCCTATTTCGAGAAATCACCATATTAACCAGTCATGATCCTGTCAGACCGGATAAGAATATAGTGATGTAAGATTTATATGGATTTATGCTGGCGAGATGATGAATGAAACCATGAGTGGCACTGCATGGAACCATATCAAGTGTCGTATCAAGTCTCGGTGATCCGCCGACCGTTGAGGTGTGGCCACTTGGGCCCTGTACCGCTCCAGAGCTGCCAGGGCGAATGGTCGGAAGGTGGGGCGAGCAAGCGAAACGGAGCTTGGCAGACTTACATCATTGGTGATTGCTCCCTGGGGGCGAGTTGGGTCAACGCTTAGACCATCACTTTTGGGGTGATTAGTGGTTGATAGTGGTTGATAGTGGTTGCTATAGTGATTTATAGTGGTTTCTAGTGGTTTATAATGGATAATAAGCAATGCGAATTGTGAAAAAGAATGATAAATGATGGTTAAGTATGCGGGATAATAATCGACAATATATAGGAATGCAATGGTTTACACCAGGGTGTATTGACCCATCGCTGGCGGCTCATCTGCTTCGCGAAACCGCCGGATGTTTTCTCGGGAAACTCTGGGGAGACCCTGCGGAAATAGCTTTGTTTCCATTGCCAGGTGAGGATCTACCACAGTGTGGGGGAGAGCAGAGCTATCCAACAATGAAAATATAACTTTTTGACATGGCTGTGGGTCAATATTAAGCAACCAACAATGGGGGATAATCACCAACTAGTAATAGGGAAAACAATGGTGAATGATAGGGGAACCAGGGGTACAGGGTTTTGACCCACAGCCATATAACTTATTGACATTGTTCCAGTTATTATGTGTTCACGAATCAGTGAATTAACCTATTAAGTGATATAAGCTATTTTGAAATTATAGCTTATTGACATTGTTCACTAATAAGTGAATTAATCCAGTATTAACTGATAGTGGGTATTAACAATTATTAGTGAACAAACTTCATTCACTCTAGTCAATGATGGTGATTGTTCACTAATGGACAAGAATCACCAACAACCACAAAACCGGACGCTTGTTGCTTTGCTGTGCAGGGTGGTTTTTGGGAGAGTTTGCACAACCAAAAAAATGTTTCAAGAATGATCATACATTTATTGTTCTATTGGGTTAAAACATGGTTGCAGGTCCAGCAAACCATATGGCTGTGGGTCAAAACCCTGTACCCCTGGTTCCCCCATGATTAACCATTATATGCCCTTTAGAATTGTTGGTCATTATTCCCAGTAGTTGGTTGTTAATATTGACCCAGCTCGCCATATTGTGATGGCTGTTCCCAGAAACAGGGGTATCTTCCACTGCTTCAAAATGATTCGTGGAAATTCGCTCCTTGAGGATCTTCCCTAGGCCTCCCCATCGGTGTTTCGTCCACAAATGCATGCCAACATTAACCACCTCCCAAAAAAGCACCATCAAATCCACTGATGGTGTCTAAACCCCACAAAAGACACTATCAACCGAATTGATCGTGTCTAGAATTAGATGTTTGGTTCGGAGATGTTTGGAGTAAGCTGAGTAAACCAGCCTTTTTTGATCATTTTTTTGGAGTGAACCACTCTTCCATGATAAATTTGGCTGTGGGTCAAAACCCCGTACCGCTGGTTCTCCCACTATTGCCCATTGTTTTCCCTATCATTGTTGGTGGAAATCCTCATTGTTTGGTTGATTAACTGCTTGACCCAGCTCGCCATTTGAGCTCCATCAAACACTGGGGCCCCCGACCACATCCATCCTCGGTGAACCCTGGATGGCCAGGTGCGCTTAAGATTACTGTGCCTTGGATGCCGCGGGGATGGAGAAGAGAAAAGGCAACTGAAATGGCGAGGGTCAAAGCTTTAAGCAACCTGCAAACATCAATGAGGGATTGCTACATGAACTGTTCAATGGGTTTTACGTGCTTAACTAATGGATCTTACATGATATTATCACGAAAGGTAGCTTTCCGCAGGGCTACCTTGAGTTTCACTTTGCGTAGCAAAGGGGGCGGGCTG
>VSDK01007199.1:362681-373407 GCA_009767595.1 Symbiodinium kawagutii | reverse complement strand
CGCCAGCAGACAAAGACACTGGCAAACAAAAAACACCAGCTGACCAAAATTGCAACAAAAATACATTAGCTACAAGAAGTCCCAACCCCCAGCCCCAACAACATCCAAAAAAATATCACCCCACGAAAATACGAGAAGACCATGGCACCAGCAGACCCGAACACCAACACAAAACAGGTCACAAAAACACCACTTGCTCACAAACACATCGGCCCGCAACGCCGGCAAACAAAATTACCTACCCACACCAGCAATCAAAAACACCAACGCAGACCAGCAAAAACACCAAAACACCGACCGCCTAAAGCACCAGCACACGAAAAATAAGAAAACAACAGTAAACAAACCTGCCAGTGAACAAAACAAAATGTTCCTCAAAAATCAGCCGCGCAAATTGCCGGCAATTAAAACACCGACCCGCAGAAACAAAAAAAACACCAGCAATCAAAAGCACCACAAGGCACACCGCCCTGCCAAATTACCAGCCAAAAAGATGCCATCCGCAAGAAAACCAACAGATGAACACACCACACGCCCCACGTTCCATTCTTGGATCGGTTTGCAATCCATGTACTTCATCTAGCCCGCTTTGCCTCTGGGTTTCTTATTTTGTTTATTTCTGCTACCCCTTACCGCCCACGCCAACCGCAACAACCATGATATACCGAGCTAAGCCAACCAGAACACCCAAGGCCACAACAACTTCACAACAACGACCCCAGCGATACAATCACAATTACATAGTTTGCATGTTAACACACCACTGATAACCGTGCCTGCCAATAATAACAACCACTTACATTCCTGTTATGTTCTCTTGTGATGCCTACCTTTCGTGCCCCCCTTTCTCAAGTGTTTAACTGGTGGGTTTTAAATGGTATTGTGTTCAACTGGTGGGTTTTATAATATGGTGTTATGTTTAACGAGTGTGTTTTATATGGTTTTCTGGTTAAGAAATGCTTAATGAGTCGGTCAATTGTTGATACCAGGGGAACATATCCGACAAAATAGAAATAGACCAACATATATTGCCTATCTATGGCCATGGGTAAGTTTGATTTGTTGTGAATCTTTAGACAATGGAAGATGGAGTACCCCAGAGGGGTAGAGATGAACAAGCCATCAACGGGCCGACTAGTCTTTATCGCCAGCTTGGAAGTGGCTGGGGCCCTTGAGCCAAATCAGCAGCGAGCCAATCTTCACAGCGGAGCTGGGAATCTTCTGTCCGATGAGCGGCTGATGCGATGCAGAGAACGGATCATCATCATCATCATCATCATCATCATCATCATCATCAGTTATACCGTACCAGCCATTCTCATCCAGTAGATGAGCCATTAATCACAATAAACCATCATACACATAATAAACACAATGAACCATTGTGATTGTACTGCAGGACACATAATCCGACTTCACCACAATAAGAAGACTCCTGAACATTATCAAGACTGCAAGAAGACTCCTGAAGAACTCCTGAACATTATCAAGACTATTCAACTAGTTCGCTTGGGTTACCCAACTGCATTCAGGTATGCCTCGATGACTGGAACGTCGCAGCGGTCTGTTGCGTGCTTAGAAAGCCGCTGTGATATAAGTTTGGTTCAACGTTTGTGATCATTGACCATCAATGGGGGCATGCAACTAGTCCACAGGCATTACTGTGAACATTGTACTGAAGCATGCTGTTGATGGATGGCCATTTCAGAGCAAAATGAGTTTGGAACATGAGTTATAACTACATAATATGAGCATGCATATCCATTATATAATGGTTGTACCATGTTGTATCCTTCAACCAGCCTGACAGGAACAAAAATAATACGAGAGAAAGCAACAATATTTGGCTACAGCATATGGGGGGTTCTCAGAATCAGGAACTCCAAGTATGTATCGTTTGTCGACTGTAATGGTTAATCAACTGGATGATTTGGGGTTACCCTGATTTTGAGAAACCACAATATGCGGAAAATGCTTCGTTGAGATGCGTCCCCACCCACTGTCATAATCAGTCGATCGTAGAATGATACTTGGGTGATCATCGCCAAAATTAACATTGAGACAGTAGTACATTTTTTTGTGTGTGAGGTGAGCAACATAGTTAATTATTCTATTTAATACTGAAGCAGTAAATATTGGTATGATTTCGATGTATTTACATACAAATTTACATTATTTGTGTTTATTTATGTAAAAGCCCTCCGCCAGCTACCCTGGAAGTGGAAAATCCAGGATTTTGGATGGTTTACCTATTGAAACTGGTCATGTTTGAATTCTAGATTAGTTTCCCAGATAGTAGGCTTCAGTATATAGTCTATGGTCCTCGATTAGCATGGATTTTCTACAGTAGTGCTACTGAGTGCAAATCCCTTGTTGCTTACCCAGCTAAACACACTTCGCTAAGCTGCAGTGCTTTGGCATGGGCATTCACCACATGTCGCAGTGGCGAGTTGGGGATTATGCAGCAGAAGGTTTGAAGATAGGCGCCCGTGTTTCTGAATCATCAATGTTCTACATCGTTCTACATCGTTCTACCATGTTCTACCTCATCAGGATACAGGTGGTGGTTTCTCAAGATAGGGGTGCCCCCAAGTCATCCAGTCAACCATTTACAGTAAGAAGCCATCCATCATAGTAGGTATATCCCCTTTTCTTCTTGATTTTCCCCTTGCTAATAGCCACTGTCAACCATGAATAGGCCATCCATTTTGAAGGTCCCCCAACTGGCTTGAGAAACCACGCGGCCACTCCAAGGCTGAAGCCTTGGCGGAGGAGCTGATGGCAACCAGTACTCCGGAGGCCAAGGGTTGACATGGCAATGGGAGATGGATAGACGATTTAGCGCGACATCACGACATCACCCCGAAGTCACTAGGCATAATGTTTGGAATGAAGGGGGAAGCATATGGTAGTTTCAGGGGACCCCCCAAATCACCCAATAGTAGTCATTCATAGCAATAAACCAACTAATTTTGGGGTACTCCCATTTTGAGAAACTACCATATGTGTTGCTTTTGTTTTTTGCAAAACTTCGTTGTTGAGCCAGGTTCATGATGGCTGATTGTGAACCAAAGTCGTGCACGATGACCGCTCATAGCTAGGTTTTCTTTCCTTCCTTGAGCCCTTGAGATGCAGCAGTGCAGGCGTTGCAGATAGTCGTTGAAGATTTGTCTACCTTCCCCTTCGATAACTTGCTTTCTCGCTCGCGCCTCAGTCCCTGGACTATGTCAGAGTGCTGTTCATACCCAAAATCACCAATGAAGGGCTACCTGGTTAACTCTGGTAGGTGGTTCAAAACATTTTACAACGTTTTTCCCCCAGGAATTTATTGACAAATGCTTAGTTGAGAAGCATATTTTTTCATAGGGACAGTTCAAAAACCACCCAGATCTAGATTTCATGGAGACCCGCCATGATCATTTTGGCACTTCCACGGTGCATTCCATGAAGCTTCTACATCCTTTGGATTTGGCCATCGGATTTTTACACGAAGTCCCTAGCCAACAGCTGTTTTGATCGACTATTTCTATTTGGTTACTGATGAGGTGGCACTCAACATCACTCAACTCTATTGAATGAGTTGATCAACATCTATTCCTATTAGGTAGCAAATTGTAGATCATTTCGAACCATTTGTTGGTTCCTAAACTGACAGTTGGCTACTCAACTTTGCGATTGCAGCCAGACGAGTTGTAAGACAATCTTGGGGTGATTGGAACCAATTCCAAGCCATTTTGTAGATCAAGCTGCAAACAGAAGATCAAGACAATCAGTTACCAACAGGAAAATCATCTAAGGGCTGATTGTTCTTGTCAGATTGATCAAACAGTCCTGAGTAGCATACTCCACAGTATAACAGGTTTTGGATGTTTCATGCTGGGCTGTCCATATACGGTTTGGAACATTACTCGCAAAGGGAGTGGGACCCATTTGTGGAGAATTCTCACAGATGCTGAAGTGAGCAATGGTCAAAACTGCCCGTCTCTGATCGACAATAGGCGGCTTTGTCTACTGATGAGTGGAAGGGCTGCATTTCAACTTGATTATGCTTTTTGACTTGAGATATCTTTGAACATGACATTTTGCAGTAGTTGAGTTTGCACAACATGAGTGGATGATACCCTTATGGATGTACCCTTCTGAATTTGTACCATGAGGGTTTCATCCATCCATAGCAGTGGACGGCTGCCACCCGGTTAAACACCTGTGGTGTGAGCCTGACAGCGTGCTGAGGATCTTCAGAGGTCGGGAATGGCACAGGGCGGTGACAGTGATGTCGTCCATGGTTGGTTGCGGTCCCAAGAAGTGCAACGAAGCTGGATATGTTGCTTGTTCAAAATGTGGGTACCCCAAAGATGGTTGGTTTATCGCTATGAATGACTACTATTGGATGATTTGGAGGGTCCCCTATTTTGAGAAACTACCATATGTTGCAATGCCCCATGGCAGTGCGTTTGATTTTTCGGCAACAGAACATTTTTGCTCATGAGAGAACCTATGGAAACTATTTAGATGTTTTTTACATGTATGTACATGAAGGGATGTACATTTTCATGAAAGCGACATGGGGGAGGCGACGAAGCAGCACTTGTGTTGAAGACTTTTCAATGTTGACCTATGTCCTACTGTATCGTTTCCCTATCAATATTTTTTGGGTGGCTTTGCTTTGAGCAATAACATCCAGTAGGAAACAGTCCACATGGCAGTGGCAGGAATTACCAAGGAATCAAAGACAGCAAGTCTGAATACATTATTATATGACAATTTCTTTCGGAGGCACTGTCAGAATTCTTATGAACTTGGCAGAATACGATTTCTCCGCCACATGTCACATGAAGAGCAAACAAGGCACAAAGAACACAGCAAGGAAACTTGTGGTACATATGTGTTTTCCCTTTTTTACTACCCTTATTTGGAGGCTGCAACCACTATCACTTAGCGACAACTGCAATAACAAATATGACTATGAAATGCACATATAATAATATATATATATATTTATATTTATATTTGAATCTAAGAAATCAGTCAGTCTTATCAGTCTTCTTCCGACATGCAACAGGTAGCAAACAACATCAACAGTAGAAACCTATGGCTACCTATCGCAAGCGGCTCGTGCAGGTCACCGAGATGGTCGTCTTGCTTTTGCCCAGGGCCTCAACTGGATGGCGTTATAAACGCTGTTCATTGGCTGGTGAGAAGCGCAACTGAGGTAGTTGGCTTATCCCTACCAGGGTTATATGCAACCAGCAAGTAATATCTTACACACGAGTGATCTCTTTGTAAGCCTTCACCACTGCACATGTAGCGAGTTGTAGGTGGATGAATGCTGTTGAATTCGAATCTTCAATCAGTTGAGCTGACTTTGCCTGTTTATCCTGGAAAACTCATGTTTGAGTGCCATCTGTTTGCGATATTGGACATATAGAGTTGTATCACATAACGAACATGGCTGACGTATCCACGTTGCTGGGCGTGATCCATGAACTTGAAATGTCGCAAGGACTTAGCTAGGTATTCTTGGTAGTACCAGTAGCGAAGGTCTTAGCCCTAGCTGAAAATATTTGGTTGCCAGGTGTGACATTGTGTAGCTGGATGTTTTTTTGGGCCAGGCCACATTGATAGTGCCAAGTTGCGACCAGTTCTCTGGTTACGGACTGTCTTCTACCTCTGGGAGAAGTTACTATCACCAGATAGGACCTATTCACCAACCACGAGAAGCAATCAGCAAAGGGCTTTTGGATGCTGTTCAAGTAGTCGATACGAAGCAACTTATGTTCTTGAGCCATCACATGGTGGTTTCGTAAAATAGGGAACCCCCAAATCATCTCATAGTAGTCATTTGTAGTGAACCAACCATTTGTGGGGATTGCCTATTTTAAGAAATCACCACATGGCAAAATCTAATCCAGTCACACCGCCTATTCTTTGGCTTGATGCTTGCGTGTCTTTGTAGGACATGGGTCATCCAAGGTCCACTCACACAGATGGAGCACTTCCTCCAAGTTCTGCGCACTTTGGTGCCTCAGAGGGTCGGACGAGTTGGGGGGTTGTCATGATGTTGAAAGTATTTTGGCTGTGGGTCAAAACCCCGTACCCCTGGTTCCCCATCATTAACCATTGTTTTCCCTATAGTTTGTTGGTTATTATCCCCATGAAATTGGTTGGTTAATGGCTTGACCCATAGCCTTTTGTGTATGACATATTGGTATGATCCATGGCTGGATGCGAGAGTCCGTCTCGTCTTTTTCTGAGTTTAGGTCCTGGGTAGCGTCCAAGCTGTCCTCCCATGTTTCGATGCATCCGCTCCAATCATGGAAGGGACTGCAGGAAAAAAACCCTGCAACCATCAACTCAGGACCTCTGCCAAAGTATAACACCCCATGTGATTGATCCTTCGAGTGGTACCTCCAGGTAGTGATCCTAGCTTGTATCTAGGGTAGCTACCAGGCGAATGGTAGACACAACTAGCTTCTTAAACAGCAAATTTTAACCAACTTACATGCATATAAATGCAACCTAGCTAGAGGGCTTATCAACTTACTAACTACTGAATCAATTATATGGTTAAACCAGTTAAAACGAGGGTGTTAACTGGCTTATGAACTAACCTCACCACCCTGGGGGGCACCTTGTTGGAGCCGTGTAGGTACGTTGCTGGCTGATCATGTCCACGACTTCCGTGTGGGTCGTTCCGCGATGAAGCACCTGAACTTTGTGGGGACCCCCAGGGGTGGCAGTGGGTCATTCAGTGACCAATGAAGGCGATGAATTGATGTTACTTGGCGATTAAAAGTGTAGATGTAACTTACTAACAACATCAATTAGCATCAACAAATGAAGTAGTTAACATTGGTATTAACAAATAAAGCTGGTTCACTGATGTGAACTGATTCACACGTAATTAACTGTTGATGAGTGGTTCGTAGTCAATTCATCAGTGAACAACAATGGTTCACTACTGGTTGTTAATCAATGTTTTTTAGTTCCAAATCAGTTGGTTTAGCGAGCAGCTGACTTAGTAACCAGTAGTTCGTTAAGTGAGACTTGATGTAGTTGCCGATTTTGTCGCAACCAGTAGTTCCTTAAGCAGTAGTCTAACCAATGACTGCTTGATCAAAATAAAGTTGGCTTAGCCCTGGTCAGTTGCCTCAGCCATTCTACTAGCTGATACATACTACAGTGTCCTAGTCAGCCAATGTTTCAGGTGGCTTTGTATCAGGTCAATTTACGATTTCCTGTCGTATATTTTCCACCCATCATTAGTCACTTGCATATCAACGACAGGGTGTTGATTGTTTCATGTTATGTAGTCCATTCCAGAAGTACCACCAATTCCTGAACACTTGCACATACTATCATTGTTGTATGTCCATTAGCAGTTTGCCGTTGTATCCTTCCAATCCCAAGTACATCATGTAAAGAGCACCATCCAACAGCTTGCATAGATATATATATATATATATATATATACAATCATGGTTGAGAACCCAGCGAGCAATCAAGCTAATCAACCAACCAATTCAATCAACCAATCCTACCAACCAATGTACCAATCCATTAAGCAACCGAACCAGCACGCAATCCCACTCAACAACTTCCAGCTATTCTGAGGCGGTGCTGGGCTTCGGAAGCTCAGTTTATGCCGGGATCGCCAGCGGTTTTCCACGAAGTAGCTACCAGCTATGATTTGAGCAACGGTCCAGAGCCACCAAGCACGACTATGGCTACCAGTGCTAACAGTGTTGACCACGGCATTTGATTCGATCCGCTGGCATGGTCAAATCCGAACGGTGTGAAGCGAGTGTCGGAGCTGTTTACAATGCACTGCCATTGCTGGGTCAATTTGTACATATTGCTGAAGCCAACTGAATGATAGCCGACTAGGCTGGGGAAGTTGAGCACCGACCCTTCCAAACTGGTGGTGTTTGTGCTGAATGTGACCATTTTGAGCTTGAGACGTAGAAACATCTATTGAACGAGAGTAGCATTAAAAGATGACTCATTAACCATGAGAAGAGTCGGCTTTCCTAGTGAATGCAATGATTGTTGAATGTTTTAGAGGTAATTACTACAGAGGGCAGGGTCACTTGATATGGTGGCAAGAATCAATGGAGGTGGTTGTAAGCCATTATAGGTGAACAATATGTACTGTATGTTTTGCAATGACTGTACAACATATCGATCTGTGTATCCAGATGTACGTACATAATCAGATACGAAACATAGATTGTACAACACAATGACAACTAATGTGATACAAGTCCTTGACAACGAAACACCACCCTTGACGCTTCGCCAACAGCTGAGGCTTCAGCGGGTCACTACTGCACGGCGGCCGTTGGGAACTTGGGTCATAGCAAACAACTAATGCCCATGTTGCGTTACTATGAGTTTGTTGCAACCATGATATCAAAAGATGACTCATTAGCTAACCTATAGCTACTTAACTTTGATTCAGTGATTTATTATCAGGTGTTTTTGCTTGCAATTAACGATCATCAAAGTTGGTGACTGCAATTACTATGCAATTGTTGGTCGATGTTGGTGGTTGTTCCTGGTTTCTTTAACCAGTACCAATGTTTGCTGTCGTGTTTTGTTTCTTTTCATTCTTTTTCGCTCAGCAAGTATCAAGCATTGTCAACCATTTTCCAACATCAGTGACCAATGGTTGGGACCATGGCATTGGTCAAGACCCTTTTGCAACCACGATTCAATATCACTATCCACTATCCACTATCAATCTTTATGAACCATCATTAGTCAGATGAACTACCATAATAATTAAACCATATTGATGGTGATTTTTGTAGTGATCATTAATCAGAATCGACTATGTTGTCAATGATCACAAACAATCAAGTAACAAACAATGATGGTATTAACCATTATCACCATCATTATCAATCAGTAATTCCCTTCATAATCAATTGTTATTACCAACCGTCATTGATGATAGTCAGCAAAGTTTACTCATTCATGATAGATCGCTGATTGTTTTTAGCAAACATCATTAACCACTAAGTGTCATCATTAACGACAGCTTCCAAGTTCACTGTCGCTTCATGACCGCCTCACTGCCTCGCTCCCAGGTTCGGGTGGATGCTGCCTTTGCCTCCATGGGTGCTCGGCGTGTGGCGCGCCTGGTGAGAGTTTCTGGGCAGCAAGCTGCAGCAAGCTGCAGCCATGAACCAATGGTGAAAGCAATGGTGGTTTCTCAAGCCAGTTTGGGGACCCCAAGAAAATGGTTGGTTTATTACCATAAATGACTATTAATGGATGATTAAGGGTACCCCTATTTTGAGAAACTACCAATGGGGCCATCATGCTTTGTGTTGGTTGAGAATCAATGATCTACTAGAGATCAATGCATGATTAATCAGTGGTTAGTGGGTATCATTTAGGTTGTTGTGAAAATTTAGTGGCGATGTTTCATGCTTCATAGTGGTTGACTGTGGTCTATAATTGGATATTCTATTGGTTCAGAGTGGTGAAATTACGCTGGATGTAGGGTGGGGTTTTACTTCTTGCAATCAACCTGTTTGCTTGGATAAAACCATCAACTCCAAATCAGTTCATGATGTTTGACAAAAATGCCTCTCCCGTACCGCTACCTAGTTGTATTGGTTTTTGTTAACGTCCATTTTGGCTACTTATCGGATGTACAATGTATGGAGATCATATGCGGGTACTGTGTTGGGCACCACTCACTTTGGAAAGTCCGGATACAACCGAAAACGGTCCGTGAACAGAGAGTTATTTGTTGTTGGCATATGTGAGGCATGTATGTCTTTGTCCAGAAATAATTAGATTAATTAGTGTACCCTTGGGTACCTGCAAAACTGGTGGTTTCCTCGTTAAGGTGAAGATTTGGATGCATTTGTGGAGGTAGCCACATCACTCCAAAAGACGTGTCTTAGTTCACCAATCGAGAGGCCAGGACTCATGACCACCCCCGGTGTTTTCACCACAGTCTGCCAAGGTCACTGACACCCGTGAACAGGCAGATCAGGCCCAGCAATAGCACTGTTGCCACGACCTGTGGTGCAGTCTGGGGTGAAGTGTATTATATTCATTGGTAGTGAACCAGTTGACCATCATTGACTCACATTTTTACCAGACTTGGTCATCTAGAATCGTTGTATGCAGTTATCTTACTATATTCAATTTTGAATCACATCATGGCCATCAAGTGAACTTGCCATGTTGAGGATGGGTCACTATTCAAATTATTGGAGTACATGAGGATGGGTCAATATGAACCATCTACAAAAACAGTTAAATTACTTTACTTCGAGTGATCCCCACCATGTCATGTCAACACCACTTGTTGGCTCCACTTTTGTCCGGCATTCTCTCTGACATATCTTCTGACATTCTTTCTGACATATCTTCTGACATTCTCTCTGGCATACCTTTTGACATTCTTTCTGACATCCTTTCTGGCACATCTTCTGACATTTTTTTTGGCAACTTTCTAGTCGGACATTCTTTCTGGCAAATCTTTTGACATTCTCTCTGACATATCTTCTGACATTCTTTCTGACATGCCTTCTGACATATCTTCTGACATTCTCTCTGACATTCTTTCTGGCAAATCTTTTGACATTCTCTCTGACATATCTTCTGACATTCTTTCTGATTTCTCTTCTGACATTCTCTCTGACATATCTTCTGACATTCTTTCTGACATGTCTTCTGACATCTCTTCTGACATTCTCTCTGA
>VSDK01007199.1:335451-357183 GCA_009767595.1 Symbiodinium kawagutii | reverse complement strand
GGGTCCGGCAGTGACCACTAGTCGCGCTTGGTCGCGGTTGGGGTCAGGCAGCGACCACGGGTCGTGCATGGTCGTGGTTGAGGTCCGGCAGCGACCACTAGTCGTGCATGGTCGTGGTTGAGGTCCGGCAGCGACCACTAGGCATACATGATCGTGGTTGAGGTCCGGCAGCGACCACTAGTTGTGCATGGTCGCGGTTGAGGAGGAGGAGGAGGAGGCGGGCGAGGAGGAGGAGGAGGAGTCAGCTCTGATAAAATCTAACAACCCTCACCTGACAGGTGGGGAAAAAACCATCCAGTTGGTGTATCCCCTTTTGTTGTTGTTTTTACCTTTGTTGGTTTTGATTACCCATTGTTTTCCTATTATTGTTGTTGGTTATGATTCACCATTATTGGTTTGTTAATATTGACCCACAGCCTTGTTAATAACCTGTGTGAACCATCGTCAGACCCTCACATGGCTATGTCCAACCATCCCTGACTACTCACCTTCACCAGCCCCAGCTCCCCAGGCAGCCCTGAGCGGCACGGAGATGGCACAGGTGCCATGCTGTGTGCAGCCAAGCTGTGTGCAGCCAAGCTGTGAAGCCAATCTGAGTGAAGATCAATCAGTTGAGATCAACCAGTTGAGATCAACAGGTTGCATTAGATGGATCAACCAAAGATGGTCAGGAACAAGCACAAAGTCAATATTTCATTGCAGATCAGTTGTATTGGATTAGCTGCCGAATGCTTGTTTGATCATGTTTTTTGATTGGTGGTTGTATTTGCTCCCTCATGACCAACATGGTTGTGTCATGAAGGGCTCATGATCGATCATTATATCATTGACCATTATTTGATCATCATTGACCACTATTTGTCATTGGTGTTTTGCCATCCATGGTTAATCAATGATTAATCAATGGTTGATCAGTGATCATTATTGACCAGCATTGTTTATCATCATTTTTGGTTGCTAACTTCACCAGTTCTTGGCACATCAGAATTTCTGTGCAAAGCATTTGGACATTGCAGAACCAGGTACCAAAGTTGTGAGTTGGAACAGCAGACACATCCGTTGCGTAATTCATTTGCCAGCTGATTCCACCATCATTTGCCCTCATCAACCAACATTAGCCAACCAAGAGCCAACATGAACCACTGTATAGAAGTAAGTTTGACCACTGGTATCCACTGGTCACCTTTAGCCAGTATATGCGTATTTATAATCAATATATAAATATCATATATATATATATTTATACATACTCGTAATCTAGCAATTTTAAACACAACATCATTTTTCACACAAATTATAACTAGTAAAAGCACATAATTGACAACATTTGATCTGTAATCCACCATATAATATATATATATATATCCATTGCAAATTGCAACTACACACAATAGTGCGACACAAGCTTAGTGCGGCGCATTATATCACCATTTGATTAGCCATCATCAGCAGTAATCATGATATGACCATGATTATTCCACGACTGGTTGTCCCCTTACTGGTTGTATCATGATCTATAACCATCATTGATAACCACCATCTATAACCATCATAATATAACCATCATAATATAACCATCATCTATGCCAATAATCATGATATAGCCTTCATCTATAACCATCGTTTTCCCCTGGCCCCTGGCTGACCCTGCGACTCGTCAGGCCGTGGGCGTGGAAGGACGCGCCGCTTCAGAGGTCTGGTGGCCAGTGCTTGATGGTGGCTGCCAATGGTGACATATGGCGAGCTGGGTCAATATTAACCTGCCAATAATGGGGGTTAATAACCAACAAACAGGCTCATTATTATTGGTAATAATAGTATTATTAGCCAATAATGGGGTTTAATATAATGGGGTTAATATGAATAACCAACAAACTATAGGGAAAACAGCCTTTTTCATGATAGGGGAACCGGGGGGACGAGCCGGGTGAACTTACCCACAGCCACAGGGGAACCCCCCAATCATCCAGTTGATTAATCAATTATAGGAAGGAACCAAGAAAACTTTTTGGGTTGCCTATTGTTTGAAACCAGCATATGGTCAATGATGAATTATGGGCCGATGAGAAGGTTTAGTAGCTGGATGTAGCTGGAATATGTGGATCAATTATGATTGATTTTGCCATTTTGATTCATAATGATCACATATTCCACTACATCCAGCTGTACATAATGGATTATGATTGATTAATTATATCATTTAGTAGCTGGATGTAGCTGGTTATGATTGATTGTCATTTTGAATCATGAAATGATTACAGCTGATCAGTATCCGGAACAAGGCTCAACACCATGGGCTCCGATTCCGCAGCTGAAAGTGTTGCAGCATATGGTCATGGCATGGTACTGCCGGTGTGCCTCCATAGCAACGTCGGCCTCCACTAGGCTGTTATTGAATGTGAATGTACCCAAAGACCTAACAGATCGTAAAAGTGTTGGGCTGTGGTTGCTGGTTGATGTTCCGAGAAAGATTCAATGAAATGATATCCAACAGTGGTTTCAACATTGTTGTGAACACATTTGGACAAGCATTGTATAGCATGAGTGGCCCATTTCCAGCTTTTGCTTCAGTGCTAAACATATTTTCATTTTATGATGGCTAATGAATTACCAAGCCTGATGATTTTTTTAAATGTAGATTCATTTAGTAGTACATATTGTACAGGCTCATTATTTAAGCTCGTACTAGAGCCCCCCAAATAAATCACACCATCATAGTCTCCCTTTCCGTGTTGTTGGGACAGCCACCCAACAAGCTGATTTGTGGGTGATTCCGAGTTTGGAGGGAACTAAAATGCACTTCTTTTTGCCTGAACAAAAAGTGGTTCTTTGTGTTGCTTGGGTGACTTGCTGTGACACCAAGTTGCTTCCACATGTGTTGGTTTCAACAGACGTAAGCACTGCAGCAGCAGGCAGAGGCTGCCAGTGGTGGCTCAGTAGAGTGGCGGATGCCTTCACACGAGCCGCGCGTCCGCGGCCAGGTTGCTGTTGCGGATACGGTGGATATTGAAGGCGCTTCGCTGCCTCGACTTGGCAACGCGTTTTGGCAGTGCATCCAAGGGGGTAAGTGGTCAACCCTTGTGGTTGGATGGTTGGACCTATAGGGTGGTTGGATGTTCAGTCCTATTTGACTTCGCATGAAGATCCTGGATGGTTGGATTTTTTTTTGGTCATTCATTGCCACTTGGATCGCCACCGACCAATGTACATTGACCAACCAGGAGCTCTGAGAGGAATGTCAAGGATCTTGGCAGCTCGTGTGTTTTTTTGGCAGTTGACCTGCCACTCTTGAGTTGTGCCTGGTTCCAAGTAGGACCGGTTAATGGCTTTTTATCGTCATTGCTTTGCATCCATACGGATCAATATCATTGATTTGCACCGGGTGGGGGTTCAGGAGACGCAATGCCTCTGGCCCGTCGCAACATCACATTGTTTGTTTTTAAACATCTTCTTTGCATCCCCAAAGATGTCCGAAAGATATGGTTTGGGTCAAGGCAGCACACAACAGTGTCCATGGAAATGCAGTGAATTGAGGAACTATCCATGAACCAAAATATGCCTCAAACTCAAATGATCCTTTTCCCGCTGCCTATGTTATGTTTGTCTCGTTGTCCTGAATATGCATGATTAATATGAGCTAATTGACGGCGGGATCAAGGTAATTATTGAATTTGGCATCCCATGCCGATGCCGGGATTGACGCGGCAGGGTCAATGAGTATGGGGGGTAATGATTACCTGAATGGAATATGGCTATAATCAGCCATTCTGTGTGGCTTCACATTTCTTGGAGGAAGGTAATCTATACATAACCACACTTGCAGTAAAACTCATAGCCGGGCTGCATTCCCAGCAGCCATGAATGCTGTGATCGAGCAAACAGCCTTATCCGCTGGAGGGTCATCCCTGCCTTGATCAGGGGACGAGGATGATGAGTCAGATGATGAGTCTACCGCCGTCAGTTCAGGCCACCCTGGTCACTGGCTGGCGTTTTGTAAGTGGCTTGAACTTGCTTGGTTGCGTGGTCGGTGGTTTTTGCTGCGCTGGTATTGTGGTATTGTGCATGTTACATGCTTTGTATATCTATGTATGATCTTATATGTATAATTTCTATTTTTATATTTACAAATGTATCTAGGCTTTATATACATATACATAGATGTATGTAAATATTTGTTCATGGATTTATTGATCTATGCATTTATCTATTTAAATTCAGATATCATTTTTGTCAGGCTTTCAGGCTGATAATTCAATACATTGGACCTTTGCATCAAGTAGCTGGCAGCAGCCCCTACAGCGGGTCCCTCAAAGGACCACCGTGCCTTGGGTACGACTGGCCAGCTGTTGGAATGCCCGATGGCGATGTTTTTTTTCCGGGATCAGTGCCGCTGCTTTATAGAGGGTTTCATAGGATTTATAGGGGTTATTACCCATTGATAGTGGTTAACGATAGGGGATAATAACCAACAAAAAGGATGTTTCTCAAATTAGGGGACCCCAGACATGTTTGGTTTACTACTAGAAATGACTACTATTGGATGATTTCGGGGTACCCCTATTTTGAGAAATCACCATGTGGATACCTTGTAGCCTTGGCGATCAATTGAGTCAGTATGGAGGAATGTCACTGATCAGGACTTACTGATGGATCCAAGGATATGCATTATAGATACCTGGTAGTCTTGGGCAATATCTTGTATCAGGACTCCTAGGCTTGTGGAAAAGCATGATCAGCTTGCCATTTTGATGATGAGACGGACAAAGCAGTTTGGGAACAGAATCCGGAACTCGGGACGAAGCCCATGTGTGTGAATGCAGTCACATTTCTCTGGATTTTTTTCCCGGTCTTCTACTGTACACCTGCTTTCTATTGAGGTTTATCAGGACACGTCGCAGAGTTATGCGTCATGAGTTCAACCGTCAAGCGACTGAAAAGCATTTTAGATCTCTATGTTCATTTAATCAAACAATCAAGTCATTGACATCACCAACCTGAACTTGTGAGATTGTCTCAAGTCAGAATCATGTTACTGCTTGCTGCCGCCTTTGGTTCGTGAGCTTTCATCAGCCATAGTCAAAAGTGATTATGCATAGGACCACAAGTTCACGATTCAATAATTCTTAACATTTATTCCTATTCATGTGTTTAGCTCTTATTTCATGTGTCAAACATTTTTTTCGCTGTATCAAATAAGTCATGCAGGGTACTAAACCATTTGATGATTGATCGAGAGTAGAGTTTGTGTATCACGCCATGTTGTCCATTACCATTCATTGCGCAACCCAATATTATAAGCTTACCATCCACCCCTATTGGTTTATACTTTCTATTTTGGGTCAGTCACCTGTATCATTCATCACCATCAGCCACCATCAGCCATGTACTCAAACCACTATTGTGTACCAATATCAGGCAACCACCATCAACCACCATCAATCGCCATGAACCACCATCAACCACCATCAACCACCATGGACCATCATCAAACCATCAAGTAACCAGCAAGAACCACAGTTGTCCGACTGCATCTAACTGAATAGCCAGGGCCTCAGCATTTTCGCATTCCCCGCGGAACCGGTTCGACCTCGTGGTGTGTGCCATGATACGCAAGAGGCGACAAAAAGCGGCGAAAGTGCGACAGGATAGGAAGACCTGCTTTCATGGAGCGACAGAACCGTGACTGGCATTATGGCTGTGGGTCAAAACCATGGTTTTCCCTATTATTGTTGGTTTGTATCCCCTATTATTGTTGATTAATATTGACCCATAGGCTTATCATCACGTTTTTGTTTCTTTGCTTTTAAGGGTATCCAGTACTATAAATAATGGATGTGCAAAACGATGGAATGGTTGTACTTATAACTGCAATATGAATATTATATATATATATAAATATATATATATATATATATTTATATATAAATATATATATATATATGTATATATGATTAATTATGGGGAATGACCCCGTATTTGGGATGGTCAAAACCCTTGATTTTGGTTGGTGCTGCTGCTATTGCCAGACGCTGGAGAGTTTCTTTGTGTTTGGTGACCGGCAAATGGCCCAAACAACTGAAAACAAAATCATGTTTGAATGCGAGTTGATGCGGTGAACATTGTTTGTACCGTTGGTATTTACTGGTTTTTGGTATCTATCATTCTCGACAACCAATTGCTATACAACCACATCATATTGTTGTTTGGTTGTCCCTAGCAATTTTGTATTGTCGTATAGCCATATTGATTTCTCCGCAATTGCTAGTACTCCCTAGGATTCTTGGATGTTTGGGCAGTACCCGTATAGATTAACCAGCGTCGATCATTGTTAGTTGGCTACTGACGGCTATTACAGTAATCAGTATCATTGATCATTGTGGATGAATTTGATTGTGATTTCTATCCATATTATCTTCCCTCCCATTGATTGTGATTTCTTATCTCCTAAAGATGATAATGAATTGCTCTTATCTAACCATACTCGTTGGAAGCATCGTCTCCCAACGATCATCATTGGTGTCGGTCTTACTTCTGTCAACCACTCAATTTTGCAACTGTTCTCCCCCAAAGCTTGGAATCCGAGCCAAACAAGACTGGTTGGTGGTTTCAAATTTGCATCTCATTGTCCCCAACGACTTTGAGGTACTCCCATTTTTTTCAGGCGCTGAAAAACCACGTGAGAAGCCCCGGGTGGTTCGGTTCCACTACCCACCACCAACCAGACCCAGGATGACCCTGGTCCTGTCAGTCGCCTCGGGCCGCCCTGAGGACCTCTCTACCAACGTGGCCGAACCGGGTCCGCCCGCGCGCGACTTGCGCAAGGATGAACTGGAGCCGCTCTCGCACGAGGTGGGAAATGGTGCCGTGCCATTTCCATGGCACGAGGATTGACGAAAATTGCCATGGAAATTGGAAATTCATAGTTAAAGAATGATTTACTGTAATGTTTGGTGATTTAAGAATTGTTGATAATGGTTGATAATGGTTCTTGATGGTTGATTATCGTAAGAATTGTTAATGGATATCTTGTAAAGTATCAATTGATTTAAGAAATATCCACCTATATAAACCGCTTAGAATTGTCGACCAATAGTTGATATAAGTGGCTCCTTAACCTCCCTGTGACTGCCAATATGGCTGTGGGTCGATACCCCTCACCCTTGGTGAACATCCCGCAAATTTGCCAATTGTCGGATGGTTGGTATTGACCCCGCTATACCCAGCTCGTCATGTAGTTACTGTAGTAAATGAAGATCCTCGTTGCCTTATCATCGCCTATCAACTCAAGCAGTTTTGAGCATTAGCCGTTGACTATTTTATACATACTATGATCCATGATGTGATATCAAGTAATTAGGTATGATTTATCCATCATGAAATTATCATTCATAGAATCAACCATTGGGAACATGTGTATGCTCAATCGCCAAACCACTATATAAAACCATCATCAACCAGTATATAATCACCATCCACCATTTTATAGCCGTTGTCGGTATGTGACCATAATCCACCATGATATAGCCATCATCCACCATTATATAACCACCATTAACCTCTATATACAGTAACCACTTTCCACCGTTATGTAACCACTCTCAACCAGAAGACAACCACTATCAACTATTATTCAACATGTTTAGCGCAGTATGGTATAGATGTAAACATGTTTAGATCTAATGCTGCAAAACTGAAGACCTAAGCATTCTAACAATTCTCTTCTGCATTTTTAGCCACCACTTTGTCACTACAACTGTTCACAATTCAAAGAATATCCAGCATTGTATAACCATTATTATATATCAACCAGTACATCATCACTATGAAGCTGTTGCTTCTCAGCTAATCTTGTTTAAGCATAATTGTTGAACCATAATTTATATAGCCACCATTATCAATAATCAACGTTGATAATCTATGACCACCACTGTACAACCTTCAAATAAACATAGATCTGTTGGTGCTCAGCTAATATTGTCTAACCAGAATTCATATAACCACCATTCTCAACTGCTCAAATAACCACTATCAACAGCTCTACAGGCACCATGGACTATTATCATTTATCATTATAAACTACAGTATTATTAACCAGCAATAACTATTGATGATCATTATCATGACAATATGTTCTTAACTATTTTGATATTAATCATCATTAGCATTTTTAGTAATAGATGATGTTTGATAATAGTTAACTATCATTATGATGGTTAACCATCATTAACCTATCATGATATTAACCATCTATTATCAATAGTAGTTAATGAGTAACTACTAACCATCTATTATCATTAACCTATCTGATTAACCACCATTATCAGTAACTACTATTGTTAACTATTGATGATTTATGATGGTTAATGATAGTTAACTATTATGATGATAGATTAATCATCACTACTATTGATGATGGTTAACCACCAGCCCCTTGGTTCCTCAGGAGCTCTCGCAGACCTACGGCCTGGGCTTCACGCTGCTGCAGCGCATGGGCTACGGCACCGGGGCCCTGAAGCCCGGTGCGTTGCTGGCGCCCTTGGCCCAACGGGCTAACCAGGGCCGCAAGGGCTTGCAGGAGGAGCGGCAGCCTGGGGCGTCCTGGGTGCAACGCATGGGTGAAGGAAGGTGATCACCATGATGATCCCCTGGTTCCCCTATCGTTATCATGATGGATTGGTACCAACTAATGATGGTTAGCTAGTGAATGGTTCATAGGGGATGATAACAATTATAGAGGATATATATACAGGCTATATATGACTATGGGTCAATATTAAGCAAGTAATGGGGAAAAATCACCAGTAATCATAGGGAAAACAATGGGTAATGGTGATTACCAGATGTAATGGTGATTAATGGTGATTACCAGATGTAATCACTTCCATCATTAATCACATCAAACTTAAATGTTGATTAATTTGATGAACTAATTTTGGTGATCATGTCTGGAACAATCGATGATCGCATGCAGCTAAGGTAACTAATTTGATCAACTAATTTGATCGCCATGCTAAGTCAACTAATTTGATCGAGTAGTTTGATCATCAACTGTTGCAGCATAGTACAAAGCTTCACATTGACATCTAAAACTGAAAGTCAGCTCATCAAAAATAGTGACATGTCAACATCATTTGTGGTGACAAATGGTATTTTCCAACCATTGCCAACCCGTGAGATCATTGCAACTGAGCAGATGTGGCTGTGGGTCAAAACCCTGTACCCCTGGTTCCCCTGTCATTCACCGTTGTTTTCCTTATTATTGGTTGGTTATTAACCACCATTATTGGTTGGTGAACTGCTTGACCCATAGCCATGTATGTGCTATCACTGCTGTTGATCAGCCGTGGGATTTCCATGTGCAGGTGTCAGATCGCCGCCCACCACGACTAGTCAGCAGATGTATCGGTGGCTTCACTGTTCCGTTGCTTGACACTTTAAAGTGAACATCCTAAGCATTCCTTAGTGAACATTCCGTGAACACTTTAAACCTATATAATACCTATTAGTTGTTAATAGGTAGTTGGTAGTTCACTGTTCATCCTAAGCATTTTGGAATCAGACACATTCAAGCTGTTGTTCACCATTTGTTCTCCATCAATGCGTCATAAATTGACTGTCAACCATATTCCATTGGCTTCTTCTTGCGACAGGAATCACCGGAGGCAGCTGCACCAGAACCAGCGGCAGAAGAACCGCTAGATACCCGGATGTGAATCAGTCGTGCTGCTACTTGAGCAGTTGCAAACCAAACGGTTGACAAACCATTACATAGCCATGACATAGCCATCACTAAGCCATCATATGAGCACTGTATAGATAGCAAGCCATTGACAAGCAATTGATCGTTGCTGGGAGGGTTTCACAATCCGCTGGGGTGCCATAGCCACTCACCAACTAGTAGAGAAGTTTTATTTTGAAAAGTGATCACTCCATTTGCAACATGATCAACAATATTTGGTGATTTGTAGTGTATCCAGTACTCTTATCTTTTCGTATGCTTTAACACGTCTAAGCACGCATACTAAACATATCATGTACCTCAGAAAACAATATAACATGCGCTGTACAGCGTGATGCTGTTGAACAGGCATTGTCGTTTTCTTGGTTTCCATGTTCGTAGCCAGGGTCAGAATTTGTAGGCAGTGCAAGGACAAAACCAGGTACTACGGGTTATGGGTTGACTCTTGTGATGATCCCTTGCTTGAGAAGTGTCCACCTCGAGAAGAGAAGTGGCGATAGGGTTGTCAAAGTCTATGGACCTTGGCACAAAACACATAGACATTCATAAGGCCTGTCACTCACCAATCCTTAGCACCGAATCTGGCGTCGATTTGGCAGCCTTGTTGTGAACAGACACATGAAGTGGTTTCAGTTCATATCCTCAGACGGGTTCAATCATTGTTTCCTTGGCTGGTCGGCCGTTCTTTGACTTGCCGACCTCAGGATTTGTCCGGCATGTTGGCGAAGGCACTGCAGAGCATGCGAGAGGCTGGCGATGTGGAGGAAGCCGAGGAGACACAGATTTTTTTGTCATCGGCACTAGCTGGGGCTCAAAGCTGCTGCCTGCTTTAAAAGGCCATGGGTCAATATTAATCAACCAACTATAATCACCATAATCACCAACAATAGTGGGGAAACCAATGGTTCATGATGGGGAACAGGGGTACAGGGTTTGACCCACTGCCATAAGACAGGGTGCAACATACTTGTACTCCGTGTCAGGGATCCAAATGGGCCTCTATTCTATGAAGGTGGGATCCAGCCATTTGCCGCGCCAGATGTAGTGGTCGATTTTTCTCGATGTGAGTTGCAAGCATATGATATATCACATTTTCAGTTCACCAGGGAGGTTACTACTCCCCCAAACATTGGCGGTTCCATCATTTGGTTGTCAACATCTGCCAAACAATGCGGCGACTTCATAGCTTCCCCAAGGGTGTTTGCGATGTCTCGCAGGAGCTTCAGCAACTTGCCACCTTTTGTCAGGGAGGCTTGAGTGGGCTACTCGCACGCAACATGTTGTTTATTTTCAGTGGTGTGGCTTTGTGACTTAGTGAGTTGCATACATGTCTAGTCATGGACAGCAAGCATGCGCTGCTTCCAAGACAATCAGTTCCGAACATGACTCGCACCGAAGATGCAAGCCGCTTTGGAAATGCAGACGGTTCAACTTTGGAGAAAGTTCTTTGAGTCTAAATCTCATGAACATCGCAAAGTCTAGGTTTTGTCTCTAGACTTCTGGTGTCTTGAGGCTCCCACAGCCCAAAGTGCCCAGAAAGAAGCGGAAAGCGGAGCTCCTTTCCGCTGCCGATCTGCCTGGGGATCACACTGCGGTCGAGGAAGTGCTGAAGCACTTTGAGAATCCCGAATTTCCAGTGCCTCAGCGAAGCCATGCAGGTTTTTATAAGGGTTGGAAGGGGGTTATAACCATTAATGATGGTTATGTTAAGTTGCTTATCTGTTAGTTTTGGAGCCCGATAAGCGTTTTGACACATCAATATTGGTTGATCCCTCCAACAAGCGTTTTGAATCAACACATGAATGTTCAAAACGCATCTTCCAAACAACGGTAGTAGCGCCAGCTCACCCTTTTTTTCCCCCTTCGCGGATGGTGCGCGGAAACCAAAAAGCGGAATCTTCCAGATTCCAAAACTCAGGATGCCTTCATGAAGTCGCCCATCTTACGCTGTTTGCTGGAATCATCTTCCCCCTTTTTCTTGCTTTTCTTTTCCTTCTTGGCCTTTGGAGCAGTGGCCTTGTCACCTTTTTTGGTACCATCATGTTTGCGTTTGGAGGCATTGGAGGGAGCTGGTGATGGAGGAGGTGGCTGACTTTCATCATCCGAGAACAAAGGCTGTAAATCCTTCCTTGTCACTGCATCACCTCCCTTTGTTGCTTCATCATTGTTTGCTGCTTGCGTTTCTTCACAGTCTGCTTGCTGAACTGTCGTTTCTCCTTCAGCTGCATCACCAGCTCCTTGGCCATGTGTTGGATCTTCTTGGTCGGCTTTGTGTCCATCACTGTCTTCTTTTTCACCAGGATCAGCACCATGTTCCATCGGTCCATCTCCATCAGGAAGTTCACCCGGGGGGGCACCATTCTCGATCGGTTCATGTCCATTCGGATTCTCACCAAGAGTGGCACCCTTCTCGATCTCTTCATGTCCATCCTGAGTTTCACCAGGTAAAGCGTCAGGCTCCATCTCTTCACGCTCACCAGGTGTAGCATCACTCTTGCCAAGCTGCTCCTCGCGCTCGTCATCGATCGCCTCTTGATCTTCCTGCTTCACCCTTGCCGCAGGTATCCCAGGTAGTGCCAAGGTCGTATCTCGTTTCAGCATCTCGAAGTCTGGGGTCTCGATATCGTGCAACTGGAGGATTTCACCAACCAATGCTGATGCGGGTATCAGCTTGGCCTGGTCAAAAACGATGGCCATCGAATGCTTCTCCAAATCTCCGTGCTTCAGAACTGTCATCCTGCGGGCGCTTACGGGATTGCTGTAGGGCTGGCTGCGAACAGAAATTAAGAGGGAGGAATCAAATCCAAACAGAAATCAAATCACAAACGCAAGTTGAACAAGCTGGGCTGGTTAGATCAAATGATGGATGCTGCTGATTGCTGATGCTGCTGATGCTACGGGTGAGTAAGAAAAAAATGTAACCCCGCCTGATGCCCAAACTGGTGTCGGCCATGGTTTTCTCGCAGATCATATACCCCATCGGTAGCCAAAATATGTCACCGGTTCGTAGGAAACCAGCACGGAGGGTATGAAGGTCACCTTTCGGGTCAACTATCAATCATCAATCATCATCATCATCAAGGCCAAGGTTAACAAAACAACAACACATGATGGTGGGTTCATTGCATTTCAAATATTGTTGAAATGCGAAATGCGAAGTACCCGAAGAAGTCGAACAAGTTAAACATCAAAAATATTTAGAATTCTCAGTCTCAAGAAATGAAAAAAACATACGTATACACATCCAAATCACCCGTGGACGGATCGGGCACATCAGAAGCAGCTAAAGATTGGAATCGTTCACGAGCTTCGGCGATGCCATTCACAGCAAAGTGCTCCATGATCTCGCCAATGCTAGCAGCGACAATCATCTTGGTTCCCGATACCTAGGGCTGATCATGTTGATTTGATGGAGCTGTTGCAGCTGTAGTTGTATTCTAATAGCTGTTTGCTGTTCTTCTTGACCATCGAATCAAAAATGAACATGAAACATTGGAACATCAACCCATCTAAGAAACATGTTTGTTTGGGTTTTACCAATTATGACTTCAAAGCACCATCACCCTGAGAACAAACATGCGAAGCTCTCATCAGGGAACCTGAAGACGCAAGGAAGGCAAAGCACAGTTTTCCATGCCACAGTAGCCAATGCCCTGTTTGGACCCGCAAAGCGATAGTGCTTCCAGATCTTTCATACCCTGCTGCATGTTATGCTTCTTCGCGTACACCTCAACCTTTTCATCGTCGATGAAGCAGGATGGATCCTGCAGTGTATGTGTGGTGGGGTGCTGGGGTGGCTGGAACTGGGGAGGTTTAATTTTGGTTGTGTATGTTTTGAAACTTTGGAAATTTGAGGTGGGAAAATGAAAAAGTTGAAAAAAAAACATTTAGCAACCAACCGTTTGATCCACTACTCCTTCCACCTAGGCGGTAGCAGCTCCAAGAGCCTGGCTTTCATTTCGTTCACAGCCGCAGAAGCTTGGGGATCTTCAACACCAGCATTGTCACAGGTCTTGAAAGTGCACCTGAAATGGGATAAATGTCAAAATTGGCAAATGGTTGAAGGCTGACGGCTGAGGGCATTTGGGGCGTTGCTACTATTGTCATTAAATCATGACCAAACAAAAAACAACAAATAAGCATTATGAGTTTCAGTAGGCGACTAGCTGCCTTGTAAATTATTCAAGAATATTACTTATAAAGCCGACTCTGACCCCGACCCCGAAATCATTTATCCACTAAAACCAAAAATAATGAGAAACACATCACTTCTTGGGGTCACCCACCATAAGCTATAACGATGCACAGATGCTCAAACCAAAAAATACATTTGATTTATAAACAAGATTCGTTGGTCGACTCAATTTGTGCGACTGAAGGCTGGTCAGAAAAGCATCGGTGCAAGTTGTGAAGAACTTCTTGACATCGTCTTTGTTATTGCACATCATACTCAGGGAATTTCTTCCCTTCCGAATGATCAAGGGAAAGCGCGATGGGTCCTCATCACCAACGTTCTGCACCACCTTCATAGGAAAGCTTGTGCTGATTTGCCTTATTCAAGAACAAACTCATGCGAACGCTGCTGAACTTGAAACGCAAACATGTGAACAAATGACATGATGAGTTGAAAACAAATTGTATACTGCGACCATGATGGAAACATCGGTACAACAAAAACGGTGATTTCAGCCTGAACACTGACGCTGACAAAGCAAAACTTGATGAGTGAGAAAGGTGAGAAACACAAACCACTGATGGAGTAGAGTTGGACCATCACATGGAGCAAGTGTGATTTCAATTAATCGGTGGCCAAGCTACTTCCATGCACGAAGAATCTCCGGATCATTCTTGTCGAGGTTGGTCAGGTTTGGTCGGCCAGAAAGATTCGGGCCACCGGCTGAGGAGCCCCTACCGGATCCGGTTTGCGCACTTCCTGAACAGTGGCTGAGTACAATGAAGACAATGAAGTAGTCAAGTTTGAGGGAGTAAGGGAGGAAGTAAGACGTAAGGAAGTACGGAAGTAGAAGTGATGTGGCAAGCCGGGAATCGGAATTTCAGCATTTCGGAATCTCGGAAGCATCGGCATGGAATGGCTGGCTGGCTGGTTGGAACCAGGTAATATTATCAATGTATTGTTTGCAATATCAAGGTGAATCAACTTCAAAAGATTGTAGTAGTTTGTATGTAGGTATTCTTATGGATGGTGGTTGAGTCAGTCACTGACAGAGTCTGAGTGGGTCAGATTCAGAATTCGGAATCAGTGGCTGGACAGAACGAATCACGAGTCCATTTAAGATCCGATCATGACATCAGTCCGTGGCTGCCATGGCTCGGGCAAGTTGTTCCTGGTAACGCTGACGAGCTTTCTGCACGGACTTCATCATTTGCGTGCAGTCCTGTCAATGCGGCAGAAGGCAAACTGGTTTATAAACTTGGACAATTGTGTATTGGTAGTTGGCACTTGGCAGGGCTTCATCATGGGTATGTATGTACATGTTTCTATGCGATGATGTAAACACATATCATATAAATCTGCCTGCCTGGCCTACGGTCACCAAATTACCAGCTTTTGATGGATTGGGGGACTGGCTGGCGAAACACCCAATGTCGCTAACTTCTTGGAATGATCAATTGGATTTGGTTGATCCTATTCGAGCCCCTTTTCCGTTTCAAACAAATTTCAACACCCCATCCTTCGTGGATTTGCGAAGGGCCGAAACTGCCGTCTTGGAGTGACTGACCCGGTCAAGCAGAGCCTTCTCAACATCTGTAACTTCAGCACTGCTACAGCATCCAGAGTAGAATGCTTCAGGGGTTCCCAGCTCCCGCCAAGAGATGGGTTTGTTGGCTGATTCCAACAGGAAAGCATCTTCTTTGATGGTCTCATCAATCAGCTTGTTCTGCTCTTCCAGAGTCATTGTAAAGATGGGCTCAGCTGGTTCACTTGACTCCGTAGTCGGCATCCCGTGACTCAAGAGTTTCAGCAGTTTGTCCCTCGCGAGGATCGAGTAGATCATCTTGATGACACCCGCTTTGTCATCCAAACCGAGCACCTCAGATACCATGCGAGGCAATACTTGATGAGAGAGAAGAGAAAGAGAGGAATCCAGGGCCAAGGGAGTATCAGCTATCGACGATCAATGAATCAAAATCAAAAAACATGTACGATTCGATGATGTTGGTGTCTTGGTGTCTCAACATTTCCCGGTGATACTGAACTGAACGTGATATGACAATGAATTCACACGACATAACCAATGTTCAAGCCCCAAACATGAGTATTGGCCCTGGCAGGTCTGGAAGCCTGCTGGGTTTTCACCCTGCTCAAGACCAGCCCAAACGAACGTGACGGTTTATGTTGAGAGTCCAGGTACATCTTGCTCCGACAGGAGCCTTTCCTCGGTCACCCCCTTTTCAATCAGCTCGTTGGTCTTCTCCACCAATTCGTTGTTGGAAGTCAACCACGCCTGCCGGCAGGGGGACATGTAACAACCCACAAAAATGAGTGGGACAGTCAGTCACAATGACACAATCCAAAAAAAATGAAAGAATCAGCTATGTTCAATAAAAAACTGGGCTTACTTGGTGTCTGGTTGTTTTTGGGCTTGGTTAGTTCAGACTTGTATTGTAATTGTATTGACATTGAATGACGCGACGTGACTTGTGAGTGTGAGTTGAGTCAGAGTCAGTTCAATTACTTTGTCTTAACAACAAACCTAGCTCAAATGTTCGATAGTCTACCAATAGCAAGCATTAATCTGTCCAGCCCCCGCCTGCCCCACCACCCAACTACACTGTGGAAAAACGAGCTGGTGAAAGACTTAGGGGAGCACTGAACCAACCTCGTATAGTTGATCCAGCATCATGTCACTGATGTTGAAATCAAGATCCAGTACCGCCCGAATGATGGTGATTGAAGCGAATGTAGTGGTAAGGTTGTGACCGATGCATGTATGTCAGCAACAGGCCTTGCCTGTAGCTTTTCTTCGGCATCCTTCAACAAGGCACCCAAAAGCTTGCGCTGGTTCACCATCTTGGTGGCTGCCATCAGTTTTGCCGTGGAGAGGTCTTTTTCTTTCTTTGGCTTTTTGCTTTTCTTAGGCTTCCTGCAAACGAATGACTCCAAACGGATTGATTTGAATGAGTGGTTTGAATCATCATCGCAAGAGCTGGATGAAACACTGCTTTGTTTAATTTGGATAAATGATCATTTGGTGATCAAGTCCTTACTAGTGACTCAGTCCATAAGTCAAGTACAGCATGAGTGACATAGTGACGCCTGACGGCTGACATCAACCATGTTGGTCCTAGTTGACTTGTCATCTGCCAAAGCGGTGTCATCGGGGATGAGCTGGCCCATCCATTTCAGCGAAGGCTCCTCAGGTCATTTGAGTCAGAGTCAGACACATGAAGTGTCACCGTCATTGGTTCAACTTGCACTTGATTGGCAGTGATTCACTGGCGGGTGATGAGTGACGCAATGAATGCGAACGGCGTTGAATGTTGAATGGTATTGGCTGTTGAAAATTGAAAGCGAAAATATTGAGATTTAAGAGCCCCATGCTGTCATATGGACTCTAAAAATGTGTTTGCTGATTAAGTGCTTTGATGATACGATGATGATGATGATGATGGTGATGATGATGATGGTGGGGATGATGATGATGATGATGGATGATGATGATGATGATGATGGTGATGATGATGATGGTGATGATGATGGATGATGATGATGAGGGATGATGACGATGACGATGATGATGATGATGATGATGATGATGATGATGACGAAGATGATGATGATGATGGTGATGATGATGATGACGATGATGATGATGATGATGATGATGATGATGATGATGATGATGATGAATGATGAAAGTACATCAGCTAGTGTCAAGTGTCAAAACTGATCAAATTGACTGTTTAATAAAGCTTATCTCTAGACCATCCGCCTTATGCCCACCGTTCTTGCACAGTCAAGAGTCTGCGAAGAAATCGTCCTCAAACGATTCAGATAGGGTTGCCATCACTTTGTTTGAAGCTTGTTGGACTTGGGCCTCCGATGCATTGTTGATTTGATCAACTACTCGCATGGCAGCCTGTTTGTCCGCGGCAAGCTGTTCCTGGTGCCTCGTGCGGCTGGTTTCAACCTTGGATTTGGCAAGCGGCTCTGAACAAAAAAGGGATCCAATCATAATCTGGACCCACGTCCAAGTCTAACTATTCTTTGGAATCGGGTTGGAAATTGAATTCGCAGTGGTGGCGTCAGCATTCATCATCCATCATCCATCATCCATCATCATCATCATGACCAATGACGAATGGATCAAGCCTTTGCATATCAAATTATGTTTGGTGGGTTTTACAGCCTTTTCTTATTATTCACTATTCACTTCATTTTCCCATACTTGTAACATGTTCTATCACTTCCCACCTGTTGCCTTTGAAGTTCTAAAAAGTTTGAAATGTATTTTGAAAATTATATACTGAGACAAACTCTGACTGGCGCTGACTGACATCACTGGAGATGATATCAACCAAGAAACCACAACAACTTCCACTTCGATGTCCTTGTTCTGCTTATGGGACCAGACCTTCGTTTTGGTTTTTTTTGGCGCATCCAACACATACGTGCTTCTGACTCGGTCATGCGCTCATCGGGTTCAACTTGGCTTGTCATGTACTCCAGGAATCTTCCAAATCTCATCTCTTCGTGGTTGCCAGACATTCTATTCTGCTTGATAGCTTCCCGAGTCTGGGTGGTGATCAACTGTTGCGGCTTCCAAGGGACACGCCTTTTCCCTTTGCCACCCACCTGCTCTGGCACATTTTTCCAATCTCGAAAGACTTGCTTGTATTCTTCGGGCTTTTCTTTTTGCAATCGTCGGAGAAAAGCTGAAGTTCCCAGAGTGTCCTGAGCACTTGGTTTTGCGATTATGGTTGGCACTGTTATGGTTACGGTTATATATATATATATATGTTACATTGCATGGTTGTTGGGACTGCACATAGTAAGGTACCTGCTCAACACAAACTTGTTGGCTGAATTTCGTCTACCACAAATGTTATTTCTCCTGGTCATGGAGTTGAATTCGAATCTTAATTCAGTTCAGTTACAGCCCAGTTCAGGATTCAGGTTTACAGTGTCCGCCGCTGATTGTTGGTTGATTTGATTGCAGTAAATTGCATTGCAATCTAGTCTAACCAAATGGAAGGAAAACTAATCTTGGGTCTGATCTAGCTTTTCACTGAGGTGTATGTCAGTTGGGTCATTTGAGAAAGGGCCTTGATCCAAGATGAATCCAAGCCAAGCAGCGCTGGAAGAGCCAGCCGCGGCGTCTGCATCATCCGACCCCGCCCTCAATATCTTTCGAAGGTCGAGGCTGCAGCACGGGCAGTGGCCTGCGTACTTCGTGGGCCGCTTTGCACTGGAAAAGTCGGAGTCACGAAACTCCTGAAAGCGTCATGGCATTGGCATTGGCATAACCAAGTCGTAGGTCAGTGTTGTGTGTGAAGCCAGTTCATTCAACCGCCACCAGCTTCTGTTTTATTTTCATGTCATAAGATGATGATCGTTGTTCATCTGGGTCATGCTGATGATAAATGATGAGTGATGATGAGGGTGATGATGATGGTGATGATGATGATGATGACGTGACGTCTGACGATAACGATGATGATTGATGATGATGATGATGATGATGACGATGACGATGATTCGTGACTACCATCATTAACTAGATTTCGTCATGCAACCTGTTACACATCCTACATGGACACTGGCTATCCAATCCTTCTTAGAGAAAAATGTCAAACACATTTCAAACCTGTAACCTGCTGAAAACCGGTTCAAACAGTCCCGAACATCACAGTCAACTATATAAGTCCAAGTGTCCTTGTCACAGGCTGCACATTGATGGACAGGGTCATCAGCATGACCGGGGCCCACTGTCTCAGTAGGGATGCCATCCTTCACCAATTGCTCAGAGTCCGCTGCAAGCGACTCCATGATCACGGGATGGTCAAGGGATCGAAAGTGAATGGTGTCAAAGATGAATTGATAATGATGATTTGCTGGTTGGATCATCATCAATCAGTTTTGCCCTCTACATGTAAAAAAATGGTTCAGTACATGTGCGGATCTTTCAAATGCATGTTCACATCAGGAACACACAAGTTCGATATAGTGTCCGTGAAACAGAGTTGGGGAGAAAATCCTGGACCTTTGAGAACCTATAGAACCTCTTGTTCGAAACTCACAGCCATGATTTCAGCGATCGGCGAATGGCGAATGGGTGGTTTGCAACTGATCCATCATTGAACTATTGAACCAAAACATTCATCAAAAGTCCGAAAATCAAACGATGAACCGAATGGGAAGCATTGAAGAGAGAGGCTGAGACTGAGAGAGAGTGAGAGAGGGTCAGTAAACAGAAGCATAAGCACCCTGGACCGGACCGGACCTGCACCAACTAGCCCGAGTGCAGCAAACATTTGTCGCATATCAAGATGCACGTTTGTACCTTAGTCAAAATTCCTGCGTTCCAGTTCAAAGCCCGGTGCTGGACTGGTTTGGTCAGCCACTCTTCTACGAATTTCGGCCATTGCATTGCAGCTTCAAGTTTAATCCAGATTTTCCTTTTCGAATCACACTTTTTTTTGAATATGATTATCTTACTTGATAATTTATCAACACGACGAGAAGCTGGCATCAGCAATGAGTCAGTTGGAAGCATTGTTGTCGTCATCATCATCGGGGTCATCCGAAGCTTCTACTTGATCTTGGTAAATGATTTGTCCAAAGCTTTCTGTACCAGCAGCCGCATCTCTAAACGAATTGCCAACCTTCCTCAAATGAGCAAGGGTGAAAGCAATGAATGCTGTCATACAAGGCTGACTAAAGCTGTTGCCAGCCATCTTTTTCAAAGATGCCCCACTCACAATTGTGTGGTCCAACAGCCGCCCAGTGCATGCTGCGAACAGGGCGTCATCGTATACCGGTACGCCCTGCATCTCGATCATTTCCTTAGAGTCATGGGCATCCAACTATCTCAGTTTACTTTGCCATTGGAACAGGAACCAGGTCTACTGTCAAGGTTTTGTAGGTACAGTGCCTGTTGCTGCCTAAACCCCCTCTGCCACTACCCAACCCCAAATTACCTTCATCATCATCATCATCATCATCATCATCATCATCATCATCATCATCATCATCATCATCATCATCATCATCATCATCATCATCATCCACTACCATCCACCTCCAAAATTGGTAAATGTTATAACAACATCATCATCATTGAACCATCATCATCATCATCATCATCATCATCATCATCATCATCATCATCATCATCATCATCATCATCATCATCATCACCTTCACCCAAGTCCATCCAAAATTGGTAAATGTTATATAGAGATGTGAAGCAAGTCTCATGATTGATGACCGAATGTGGACTGATTGCCGGACCCGCATCCCAGTCGAACTAATATACTCCCCAAGCGGCGGTAGGCGTAAACGGCCGTCCGCGGACAACCCCCCAAAGATGGGTCGTCGAAGCCAGCAGCACAGGAGCCACCGATCCAAAATGCTCCTGGCGATGCAAGGTTTTATCAGGTCCAATCAGTTGATCCGTTGAAAATGTCGAATTGTACGATACCAATGGTTGGTGGATCTCAATTGAAACAGTACGATGTACAAACCGAGCAGCAGCAGCAGCAGCAACAACAACAACAACGACAAACACAAGAGCAGAAACAACAACAACAACATTGCTCATAGGATCCGACCCCGGCAATCCTGGTGGCCAACGTTTTGATCAAGGTTGATCGCCACTTCAGCCCCTGCAAGCAGGAGGTTCTGCATGCGCGGCAATTTCAGAGCAGCTTGAAGGTTCATCTGGGCAGCCACTGGAAGCAAGTCCTTCCAGTCTGCCTGCACGGATTTCTTGGCCTAAGTTCATGATCATGTTCATTTTCTCTTTCCC
>VSDK01007199.1:300310-335441 GCA_009767595.1 Symbiodinium kawagutii | reverse complement strand
CTTCTTTGATTTGATCTGTTTGTCATTCGTGATTTTATGGTTCGGTAGCTATTAGCTATCAAAGAATTGGAAGTCTCAGTGGCACCTTCGCATGTAAATCAAATCAAATCATGTCAAATCCAATCAAATCATTCTCGAATCAAATCAGAGGCTACTTGATCAATGCAATTCTCAGTAATCGCATAAGTATCCCCAGATATCTAACATCACCGGTCAGACTGTCATAAACCTGTGCGAGGCACGTTGAGTGCCAAATGGTGCCGCAACTCCTCCACCTGGGCAGTTCGAGATGTGAATCATGTACTGTCAACACTTTCAGGTTTTGACCATGATGCAACATACCAGCATGATTGGGTTTCAACATTTATCTGTATTTGTTTCATTTTCAATCAAATTCTCATTGGTATAGCCTTAGGGTTTGTCATTAACAACCTAGCATGATGATTGAACAAATCCGTGGGGGAAGCGGGTGGGGGCGGCAAAGACAAGCGCCCAGCAAACACCCAGGACTTTGGAAACACCAAATGTGAAGGAGAACCGGAGAACCTGAGCGCCAGGAAATCCTTTAAATTCTTAACGCTGATTTCTACATGCAGCCATGCTTGAAGTAAATGGAGTCTGACAGACAGTAGAGTGTGGACATGGATCATGTCTACTGTTTTGCGCATCGTGTTGTCGCGTGTGTGTGTGTGTATGTATGATCTCAGTCTCAATTAACTAATTGAGGGAATTAGTAATACCTCTTCCCTCTTCCAGTGTTCAGTGTCATGTCATGGTCACGTCATGTTGTCATGTTCTGACTTTTCACATACTTTAACTTTACTTTACACTTTACTTCCCTCCCAGACTCCCCTCCCCTCCCCCGCCCGTGCCCCCACTCCCTCTTCGCGCCTCGTCTCCAGTCGCGCTGAAGAAGCATCCGGCGTCCAGGGCAGGACTAATGTGCAAACGAAAAAGTTGGTCAAGACCTTTCTCAAGCATCCAGTCTTTCCGTACGATTGCACTGTAGGCTCTGGAACGGTTGATCGGAAAACCGAATTCAGTGGGGTTGACCATCGTACTGTGGCATACATAGCCGTCCAAGAGATCATTTTCCTTGAACACCTTCCAACGAAATAATCGGGTACATTCGTGAAGAAATAGCACCGGCTTCCATCGCCGTACGAGACAGCATAGGATGACAAAAGCCAATAGGCTTTTCCCCAGGAATCCACGCTGGTTTCCCATTGAACTCCTTGAAGGAACGAAGATCTTGGACATGGACATGGAAATGTCAGGATACTTGTCTACTGGGTTAGGGTTGGCATACAAAAGAGGATGATTTTGACAAATTTGAATAGTACATCAATGTTTAATGGGTATGCCGCTGTGAAAGCATGGTATCTTGAAACCGGTAAGGAACTCGAAACTCGAAACAACAACCGTTTGCGCATCAGTCCAGTCTGTGCATGTACTTCCGGCGATCAGGATCAGAAACTCGCTGTCGGTGATGCTGGACATTGAAACCTGAGTAGGCGGTCAAGTTGAAGGGCGCATCTAGCTCCATGAAATGATTCGGATTGAATTAAAAAAAAAGAAATATTCTTTATCATCATCATCCTGATGTGGCTACATGTGAGAGAAGTCAATTCAATTCACTTCAATGCAGTGATAATGTGCCTGATGTGCTTTCATCACTGTATTCTTGGCTATTGTTGACTATTGATGTTGAGTGTGTTGGTGTTGTTCCATCTTAAAAGTTAAAGAACTTAGTAGTGTTTTTTTATGATGTGGTGTTGACTGTTTGTTTGACTCGTGTTAGTGAAGCGAAGTGAGATTGATTGATAGTTCTTGTTGTTGTTGATACAGTATCATTCATTATCACAGGAAGATCATTCACCTACCACACGTTAGATGATTTTAAACCATGCCGACACCGATGCCAAACCACTATTCAAAAAAACAAAATGGATACTATTAAGCTAGGGAACTACATCCTGCATATTGTCCGCAGAAGCGGTGCTCTGGTCAGAAGGTGTTGAGGTTGGGTGCAATGACATTGCCGGTTTCAACAAATGTTCCTGTTCGATCATCACCACTAGATCCATCACCAATCTCTGGGACAGCTCAGCAAGTTGTTGTTTGGCCCTCTTCGCAGTAGCTGTTGCTTCTTTCTGTCTGTTCTTCCTGGACTCTTCGGTTTCTCCCTTTTTTGCCTTAACCTTGGTTTTTTTTGCCATTGAAGCCAAGGATGCACAGTTCATCTTCTCAGATTCGATGCGCTCGTTCAGCTTCCCCAGCGCACCAGGCATGAGAAAGTCTTCCAGGCTAGGCACAATGTAGCGAGGCTTTGCCTCGGCTAAGGACTGCTAGGACAAGGATGCGAGTGCGTGTTGGAAAGGACATTCGCATCTTGTATCATCGTGTGGTGTTCAATATGCTGATCATATCCCTACACACTCTACACTGTGTATGGGGCAAGTGACAACCACCTGGGAAATCTACAGGATCCATATGAAATTGTTGAGAGCTGAAAATCAAAAATGCTAGTTGAAGCATCGAGGGACTGTGTGGGAGCGAAGAATCTTTTGGCAATCATTGTTGTGGTCACAGGCTAGAAGGAACCGAGGCTCCGGAGGGTCCACAGGTGTAGTAGGAGTGGTTCGCACTTTCTGCACTGCGTTTGCAACCAGTGTTGAAGCTATTTCTGCACCCCCAAGCCCGGAATACAAACTTACCACAGTTGCTGTCCGCAGAAGTGTCTCTAGATTCATCACCACCTTTTCGCCCCAATGTTTCTTCAACCGCTGAACATGTCGGTAGGGAATACGTGAGCGGGTCTGGTCAGGTTGGATCATGACAGGGCTCCCTGGTAGCGCATCACTTTCTTCCTCAAAGGCCCCCAACCGTCCGGAAACATCTGGACTTGAAGATGACGATGATGAATCGCTTGAGGATGAGGATACAGGTGCTTCAGGGTTCTGATTTGGTGGATCAGCCTCCTCATGTTTCACAGAGTTGAAAAACTCACTGACCCTTGCTTGATCCGGATCAGGTGGAAGGTCGAAAGGGTTTTCCTCTGCAGCCTTCTTACTTTTCGGTTTTGCCTTTGCTTTTGCTCGTCTTTTGGTGTTTGCCTTTGCCTTTGCCTTTGCCTTTGCCTGTGCCTTTCCAACTGTCTTCTGAACTCGTGATTTTCTCTTGCTCTTGCTAGCAACACCATCAGCAGGTGTTGAACTGCTTGCAGCCTCTGGGATCTCTTGTTGCTCTTGTTCCACTGCCGTCTCTTGGTCTGCAGTCTCTTGTTTCTTTCTTGCTCTTCTCTTGTGTTTCTTTGCAGGGGCTGGTTCAGTGTTGCTTTCCATCTGTGTGGTTTCTGGATCTTCATTCTCTGTACTCTCTGTCACAGCTGCAGCCATTGAAGTCTCTACTCCACTGGTTCCAGCATCATCGACTGCTGACGCCGGCCGGCGACGTCGTGCGCGTGCTGCTGCAGGTCGTTTTCTTGGTGCCATGGCAAGAACTGGGTAGCGATATGTATGCCAACTTGATTTCATTAAAAAGCATTCCACATTTACAAGCAATATGGGTTCCATTATAGTTCCTCTTTTCAAAGGGTTCGGCCTGTCACCACTGAGAACTCTCTAATGGTTGATTTTTTTGTTTGATCTCAGGCATGTGGTCCCGAACCAGCGCCTATACATTCTATGAATGAGATTTCATGTGTATCATGGTTCCGTTCATGCATGCATCATGAAATCATTGTGCAAAACCAACTTGAACCAAATAAAGTTGGCACAAAGAGGCGAACTTCAACCAGATCAAATTTACCGTAGCCATTGACCTGACCTGACCCTGCAACCATATGGACGATGTGTGATGTGTGGTTCACATTGCAACATCGCTCGCATGCCCAAAGAAAGAAACATCATGACATAGTGATGATGTGTGATCGGATGCTTCCTGATTCAGCTGCACATCAGTTCCTACCATCAATCCTGCTCAACAAAAACGATATCACTGGGTGTGGCTCACTGCAAAGTGGATCAAAGCTGACCTGTAGAGCCTATATGGGGTGATATAGTTTCCATTTTGTTTGATTCAGTTGGAATTCAAACCACTTGAAGATTCAGTGAGTTCGGACATTGCTGACCCTTTTCTTCTTTACGGCGGCGCGGTGTTTTTGCGTTTCCTGCCGTGGCCATTGCCACAGCCACTGCCACTGGCCTCGTGCACGTCCGCATCCGTGCTGTTTTGGAAACTCTGCAATGCATCCGCAATTTCGTTTGGAGTAGGCCTCATGGTCGTTCAGCTGACTGGACACCCGCTGGTATGGTTGGTCGTCCATACATCATTGATACATCATGATTGGAAGGGTTGATGTTGAGCACTTCTTGATAAGTGAAGGGAAGCCATGATATGAACGACGAATCGATAAAACACACGTAGCACAAGGAGGTGGTTTAGTGATATAGTGATGGTGGTTCCCTGACAATGCATGGTTGATGGCGGTTGGTAAAATATTGATTACTGGTTCCCAAATTGAAATAGCTCAGGTAGAGCATTTGGTGCAGCCAAGAGTGCGGAGATACAACCATCATCAGGATTACTTGTTGTATGCAAAAACAGGCATATTCATATGCGCAGCCAAAGCTCGGTTGTTGATCGCTGTGCGCTGGGTTGCGCACTTTGTGGGCAGACCATAGGAAAGTCAACACATTACGGAGCGCATCCAGCTCGGTGCGCTGGGTACGTGCTCCCTTCCAGGTTGACGCAGATGACGACTTGTCGCCACGTGAACCTTAGAATGAAGCAATGAAGCAAGCAAGTGACATTGAGGTAACATACATATCATATCACAACATTGGACCGCTTGACATGGTTTCCTGGATAATGAAAGTCTGAAGCGTAAGTCATAAGGTAATAATCTTTGGGGAATTGGCGTAGCCATGGCCATGGGTGTCGTGTTCGTTCATCGATCTCAATACCTATATGTATATATGTATGCGATTAAAAAATGCACACATGTTCAATCCAAAAGACATGTGACGAGACACCTGGATAAAAGCCTTGGTACAGGCTTGATTGGGCAACTCGCTTGAGGTAAACACCACGCAGAGATCCTTTCCCCGGTACCAGTGTCCTCAGAGCCTGTGGTGTGTGCTGAGATGCAGCTGCACGTGGCGCTTCTGGCTTGGCCCGTTCAGGCCGAGAACTCGAAGCTGGAACATGCGCTGCCTGAGTGCGGTGGAGTTGACCGTAATTCTTCCATGAACCAACCAAAACTTCTGCAGCAATCCATATCATATCAACGGTGTGTGGGAGGTCGTGGCGGTATATGCTATGGCCTAAGAACATGTCAACTAAAGTGGCGAAGTGGTGGTGCCACATTCACCTAGCTGTTTCCCATTTGTTTAAGTCCCACCAACTACTCACTAAGTGTTGGAAATTTCACCAAGTATTGGAAATTTCACCAAGTATTCACCAAGTATTGGAAATTTCACCAAGTATTCACCAAGTATTGGAAATGTCACCAAGTATTCACCAAGTATTAGAGATTTCACCAAGTATTCACCAAGTTTTGGAAATTTCACCAAGTATTCACCAAGTATTAGGATTTCACCAAGTATTCACCAAGTTTTGAAAACTTCACCGAGTAGTCACCAAGTTTTGGAAATTTCACCAAGTATTCACCAAGTATTAGGATTTCACCAAGTATTCACCAAGTTTTGAAAACTTCACCAAGTATTCACCAAGTATTGGAACTTCACCATGTATTCACCAAGTATTCACCAAGTATTGAAACTTCACCAAGTAGTCACCAAGTTTTGGAAATTTCACCAAGTATTCACCAAGTATTGGAAATTTCACCAAGTATTCACCAAGTATTGGAAATTTCACCAAGTATTCACCAAGTATTCGGATTTCACCAAGTATTCACCAAGTATTGGAAATTTCACCAAGTATTCACCAAGTATTCGGATTTCACCAAGTATTCACCAAGTATTGAAAATTTCACCAAGTATTCACCAAGCATTGGAAATTTCACCAAGTATTCACCAAGTATTCGGATTTCACCAAGTATTCACCAAGTATTGGAAAGTTCACCAAGTATTCACCAAGTATTAGGATTTCACCAAGTATTCACCAAGTATTGGAAATTTCACCAAGTATTCACCAAGTATTAGGCTTTCACCATTTGTGTCTCAAATTCACCATCAAAACGCTTCTTTTTCACCAAATTCACCATCAAAACGCTTCTTTTGGTTCAATTTGGAGGGACAAAACGCTTCTTTGGATTGTATTTTTGCGTTTGTTCTAATACTTGGTGATTTCACCAAGTATTCACCAAGTATTAGAGATTTCACCAAGTTTTAGACATTTTCACCAAGTATTCACCAAGTATTAGGATTTCACCAAGTATTCACCAAGTTTTGGAAATTTCACCAAGTATTCACCAAGTATTGGAAATTTCACCAAGTATTCACCAAGTATTAGGATTTCACCAAATATTCACAAAGTTTTGCAATTTTCACCAAGTATTCACCAAGTATTGGAAATTTCACCAAGTATTCACCAAGTATTAGGATTTCACCAAGTATTCACCAAGTTTTGGAAATTTCACCAAGTATTCACCAAGTATTGGAAATGTCACCAAGTATTCACCAAGTATTAGGACTTCACCAAGTATTCACCAAGTTTTGGAAATTTCACCAAGTATCCACCAAGTATTGGAAATTCCACCAAGTATTCACCAAGTATTGGAACTTCACCAAGTATTCACCAAGTTTTGGAAATTTCACCAAGTATTCACCAAGTATTGGAACTTTCACCAAGTATTCACCAAGTATTGGAACTTTCACCAAGTATCGACCAAGTATGGGAAATTTCACCAAGTATTCACCAAGTATTGGAACTTCACCAAGTATTCACCAAGTATTGGAACTTGCACCAAGTATCGACCAAGTATTGAAAATTTCACCAAGTATTCACCAAGTATTGAAACTTCACCAAGTATTCACCAAGTTTTGGAAATTTCACCAAATATTCACCAAGCATTGGAAATGTCACCACGTATTCACCCAGTTTTGGAAATTTCACCAAGTACTCACCAAGTTTTGGAAATTTCACCAAGTATTCACCAAGTATTGTAAAATTCACATTGATTTGATTTGGGTATTCACCAATTTTTGAAAAATCATCAAATACTTTTTCACCAAGTATTTATTGAAGTATTCACCAGCTGTTTTTTTTTGTTCACGCAATATTTATCAAGGCTCATCAATCTTCACTCGTATCTGAAGGATAGTCGCCAGGTTGGACGATTTTTCCACGAATTCCACAATTTGAAACATATGTCACAAAGTCTTGTCCTGGCGCCGTTGCGATGGGGAATGTATAGTGTTTAAGGGATTATCACCCATATCTGATCACTGATCCGTGATTGATTAAATCACCAGTTAACATGTTTTTGGTGTTACCAGGAAATACCAATCAATGGAAACACAAATTGTAATATATCATCATTGCTACGAATGTGGTCTCTTCCAAATCGTCCCTGCCTGAAAACCAGAAGTGGCTCGAATCCGAACTTTGAGCCACCGCTCAGAATTGTCAATCTCAATCATAGTTTAGAAGATTGTTATGGAATACCAGTTTGTTTTTATGTTTCGCACGCCTTTGTTTTGGAAATAAAATGAAATAAGTATACTTATCCAGGGTGCATACCATTCAACATATTTACATCAGAATGAAAACATATTCCTCATTCAATCAAACAATCAAACAGCCAAACTGATTTGGTGACCACCCATACATCCCATCTCACGGTTTCCCTCCACGCGAATGACTGCCCAAGAAACGTCCTCCGAAACAATGACTTCAGGCTGGTCCTGGTGACCGGCGCATCCAATGTAGCTCACTGCTTTGTCATGCTGTTCTGAAAGGGGGACAGCAATCCAGATGAAGAATATAGTTAAAAAGTATGTGGTTGATTGTGCCCTGTTAGGAACTAGGAACTAGGAACAATGTAGGACCAGGCCAATCAGTCACCCAGTCACCAGTCGGACCAGTCAGCCCAGTCAGTGCCGGTCTCCTCTGATTTTAACTCCGGCTCAGAAAGAGAATGCAACAAACCAAAACATCAGAATTACTTCCGTGCCCTTCGCTTAAGCGAATCGAGAATGTTTTCTTTACTTGGTCTCAAACAAAATATGTTTTAATAATTGTGTTTCATTGACATATGATTTTCATTTTGTCATTTGAATTCCATTTCAAGATTCATGGTTCATGATTTATACATGGTGTTCAGCTGAGTTCTGAATCAATAAATCCAATCATTGTATCATTTGAGCTCTGAGAGAGAGAGAGAGAGAGAAAAAAAAGAGAAGAGAGTCTGAGTCGGTCTAATCTACATCACATCTAACCGTCTAACCAAGTTCCAGGCTTTGAAAAGGGAAGCAACAGAAACCAACTGGCACACATACACCCCTTTGATGCCAACATAACACCACAGCACCACCAAGCCACCACAGCCACTGTTCACCAGTCCCCTTACTCAATCATCCCAAGTCCTCAAGAAGGCGGGCAATGTCTTTAGCAGACATGTCATGGTCGATAATCTCATCGACTTCTGCAGGCGCAGGTGCAGGCGCAGCGGCAGCGGGATTCTCGCTGGCAGCCTGCAGCCAAGAAGCTTGAACGGAGGAAGCATGAGAAAGTTCCCCAAAGCTCAAACTGAATTGAAATAGTTTTGTTAAGAAGCCAACTGTAACTCATGGCTCTCATGGCAATGGCAGTGGCAATGGTGACTTGACTGGTCACTGGTCACTGGCCCGCCGGCCCGCCAGCCCCCTAACACCAACCGAACAACAATGTGATATGTCAATAAAGCATCAGGCTAGGAATATCCAAGAATACAATTCATTGTCCACTGTCCACAACGGCCCATCCCCAACGCAACACAAATTATTTTTTCCCGCTTAATTTCCTTCCATCTTGCAGGCAATCCAATTACTCAGTCGGAGTCGCGAAGCCCTGAAATGAATGTCGACTGTCTTAGGCGGCGATTCGTTGGGGAGGTCAAAGGATGATCAAGGACACCATACTCTGCCGCCAGCATCTTCTTGAGACCTAGTCCCGGCATGTCATCTGTCTCCAAGATCTTCCACCCTTGACGCCGCATCTCTGTCTTCAAATACCTTAGTTTCAATGTGTCTCTTTCGCACGTCATCAATGTTAATGCTAATGAAAGCTCATTGTTAATTGTCAGTAATTATAAGGTCGGTCGGTCGGTCTGAGTGTATTAGGTCAGTGGAAAGTGTATAAGTCAGTGGAACAAAATCAAATCCATTCAGTTCAAGTGTTGAAAGCACAACTGTTGTCCTACAGGCCGCGAACGGTAAGGGTAACTCAACCCCAACCCAACCCCATTCCCAACAATCTTGAGGGATAAGATAGCCAAGAAGCCTGAAGAAGTACACAGGGTGATGGCGCCCTTTCCGGAACTTCTTCACTGCATCTGACATGGCTTTCGCGGAGTTCTCCTTCATCGGGCCACGCGCCGGCACCCAAAGATCAATAGAACCTTTGGGCTGGTGAGGGCAAATGACCTTCTTGAGAACCCATTCACCGATTTTGGTGGCACCATTTGCTGCCCTCTCCTTGATCGTAAGCTTTGGCCTCCTTGTTCTCCGCCTGGCAGCTCGGCTGTCATCAGCACCTCCGCTGCCATCGGCGATTCTGCTGCGATCAGCAGCAGAGACCACCGAAGCGCCGGCAGGGCCAATGTCCCCACTGTCCCCAACAACCTCCCAGCCATCCATCATCACATCTTGACCTTGGGGTGGAGTTGGGGCTAGTTCCAGGCGTCGGCTCCAAACACCCATTGGATCATCACGTGGAAGCCGTGGAGGTGGGGGTCGAGCTGTGGCCAGGAGTCGGGCCAACTCAGCCTCGCCTGCATCAATGCATCCAGAGGCCATGGGAACAAGAAGAGGTTGAGGCGCATCTTCATGGGGCATTCTGGCGTATCTCTCGCCAGCCACTTCAATGACTGATGCATCTGCAGCTGGAGGTGCATCTCCAGGGAGCACTCGGTTGAATCTCTCCCCATCTATCTCAACGAATGCTGGGGCCCTCGAAGCTGCATCTGCAAGCGCAGCTTCACGGAGCAATCGGTCGAATGTCTCACGTTCAAAATCAACGGCCGGGTTCCTGAATGATGTCATGACATTTCCCATCAGATGATGGATCAATGACACTTGCTTTCTTTGGGCCGATAAGAAATGGCTGATACGAACAACGTGATTCCATTGACACATGCCGCATGTATCAAAGTAATTTCATTTCTGTCGAAGCCAAATGTTTAATGTCAATGAATCATCAACCAATGTAAATTGCAATGTTAATTTGTTTAATCCGACGACGCATGACAAGTCTCAGTCTAAGTCAATGTTCATGTCAAATCAAATATCATGTGTCCAGGGGAAGCACCCACTGACTCAGGCCTTGCAAACCCAACACAACCCACCACTCCCCAATGGATCGATCGGTCTGGCCTCCTGGTGCAAAGCGGAATCAGCAGCGTCCAGCGAATCTTCCCCAATCAGGAGACTCCTGCAAAGTACTGCTTGAAGTATTCTTGGGACAAAACCGGGAACAGTTGGACATGGGGAATTGGATTCTGAGACTGTAAAGTTGTAATTTTGATCAGTCATCTAAATCTGAATCTACTGTAATTACAAGTTCTAAATATCAAATCAAAACATAATCATATTCATAATCTAATCAGTGGAATCCTGTTTTTTGATTAAAGCCATCGTTGGAATTTTCAACCCCCCCATTGGCTCACTGAATGACATTTGATTGGCAAACATTAGGTGGCTATGTTTTGGCTTCAGCCTAAAACCAAGTCGTACAACGTCATCCACGAATGGATCACCAAACACCCAATCCTGTAGAACTTGGCAGATCGATCAGGTGGTAGGGTTTGGAGCTCATCCCAACGTGATTCCCTCGCAAGCATGAAAGCAGCCCAGTAGTAGGTCTCTAGCTGGCCATGCATCAAGCGGCACTTGTCGGCAACTGGTTGCAATGTCACAAGGCAAAGCAGGTAGAAAAAACTTCCCCCATAATGAACTTTCCGCTCTGCAAGAAAATTGATTGCGATCTTCTTCAAATCAGAAGCTTTGCCCCGCCAAGTTTCCCAGGTCCATCCCTTGGCACGCAGGGCCAAAAAGAGTTCAAGGGCGGTTGGTTTTATGCCCCTTTCAAGGTCCACTGCCTCAAATGTAAGCGGGCAATTCAGTCTTTGTTGGAAAGCACGTCCAAATGGTTTCAGTTTCAGATCACCACCATCAATGGTCAAACCAGCAGCTAGCCTCCAGCACCACATGTGATCCAAAATCCTGTACGAGTTCGTGCTGAAGAATCGGATGAGCGGCACTTCAGCATTTGTAGTTGGTGCCACTAACAATTCAGAATCATGCTTCTTGAGTTTATAAAGCCTGACTGCAAAATCTCCAGAAATGATATTGTCCACGCTGCTCAAAGGCCGTTTTTTTCGATGTGGATTTTTGTCTGACACCTTGAACACAAGCAGGTTATCATGTGCACAATAGTCAACCAACTGCTGGAGGTCATACTGACCCTCAAGATCATCATCCCGCATGGACACGGTGCCTTCAAAATCATCCTGTATTGGTTCCAGAAACTGAGATTGGAGATCTTGGATCGGCTGCGGTCGATTTGCCAGTGGCAAAAAATTACGTTCGTCTTCCAGTGGCAAAGTTCCTACCGGTTGGGCTGGTTTCCCCTTTATGGAAAGCATGCTTGTGGAGGCCAATGACAGTTGCTTGATCGGCAACGACTTGAAAAGATCAAGCGGTAGGCTGTAGAAATTCGAAGGGTTGGTTGTCTCTCGGAAGTGCTGTGCCATTAGTTGTTGCAGGGACCCCAAAGCTGTCTTGCTCTGCGAATCATTCAAAGCCTTGACCACCTCAGATTTCCTAGTGGCAAGCTGTGTAGCAACACTTGAAGATACCAACGGTGTCACTGCATCCCCAGTCCCAAACTGCAGTTGTCGTCTGTAGAGAAGTTGTTTTTGCTCCCGATCTGTAAGCACACGGGTAGGAACCTCAGAATAGAAAATGATGAATGATGTGATTGACAATTGACAAAGTGAGTGATTGACAATGAATCGAACCATGTAAACATCAATTTGAAAAACTATTTTCATAATGCCTCCAATAACTATATTCAATACCCGTTTGATGGTCTGAATTGGTGTTCATACCTGGCAATGTCACTCAGAGTTGGTATCGTCAGCAAGCTGGTCAACATAAGACTTCTTGAAATGATGACTTGATGATTGTCGGTCATGTCATGCCATGAAGTAATGAAGCCTGTAACAAAGTATCTAGTTATCAACATTGATGGCATCTCGTCATTATGTTGTTCGTGGCGGTGGCTTTGCTTTAGGTTGGGTAGGATTCAAAATAAACCTTCTCGATATACAATGATTCAACAATGCCGATTCAACAAGTCAGCTCCATCGACTCCAGCGACTGTTGCACCGATGCTGTTCCTGTTGATGTTGTTTGAGTTGTGGCAAAGCTTACCATTCAAACAACCACCAGCGTTGTAAACCATTGCACCATGCACAGCATCCCATGACAGCACACCGGCGCCACACCACCGACCAACCCAGTCCAGTTGGAAGCATCAACGAGTACTGTGAATTGAGTATGACAGTATGACTTGGTGGTATGACATTTGATGATGCCATCATTTTCTTGTCAAGAATCAGTGAGTCTGGTCAATCAACCAATCAAATCAAATCAATAATCAATATGTAGTTACTACGTAGTCTACCCAACCAGACTTAACCAGACCAACCAGCCGTCACAATTCATCAAACAGTGATGACCTTTCCAGTTATCCCACGAGCCCAAGCCGATGCACGCAGTCTCGCCCACCAACCAAACGTGCCACTGCTTGAGAAGATCCAGGGCCAGTCGCGATAGCTTCATAGTCTTTGGCAGCATTTGCCAACTCCTGCGCAGCCGCTGAAGGGAACTGTCCTAGACTGTCATAGACATGACATGAGGAAACTATGCGAAAGGTTGGGATGCGACTTCTGGGACCAACCCCTGCGAAACCAAAAACAAGACCAGCTACCATAACATGATGTTGGTGAACAGTTGGTTGGTGAGCTGTAGCGAGATTTTGAGCATGTTTTCTTAGTGGAATGGATGGAATGGATGAGGTAACCCTGGGGCGCTATAGCCTAACGCATGTTGAAATACCCATGTCCTGGGGGGTTGAAAAATACCTTGGGAGCAACTGTTGCCGTAGCTCTGTGGAGACGAAGCTCTCCGATGCTGATGGAGCACTGCTGAATACTTGACTGATCGTTCTGTGCTGCCCCTGCCAGGGTCAGGTCAAATCGTACATCAGCCGTGTGATGTGTGATGGGAATCGGTCATGAAATATCGCCGGTTGTCATCATTGATCATTGGATGATCATCTACAAAATCAAAATTACATAAGTTACATCAGATATAACATGGACACATGTTGGCCTATGTTCATACTATGTTCATTTACCAAATGAATGTATATCATGTTGGCTCTCAACGCAGAATGTTTATTACAGTCAAACCCTTGTTTTACTAGAGTCAGAGTCAGTCGAATCTGAGTCTTAGTCTTAGGGTAATAGCAATATAAGTAAAGATTAGAAATGTACCGAATGATCACTGTCACTGTCCTCCGTCTCTCTCTCCGCCAGCCGGATCAAACGGAGAGCCCCGACCCACTCTCGCAAACTGGGTAGCGACCGCATGGGGACTCCACCCAAATACTCATCGAGCTCAGGTCTCAAACGTGGCCCAGGCCCAGAATACTCCTAAGATTGGGAACAAGTGCATTTGATGTTGATCCTTTTGTCATCTTGACATCCCGAACTCGTAGCTACAGTTTTCAACTCAGTCCAGAATGGAGATTGAAAAGTTCAAATTGAAGACATATCCAAAAACAAAACAATGTTTGCTTTGTGCCAATTTAGGTCCAAATGTGAATATCACAATTGGGTTTGGGGTTCATTTTTAATTTCATATGATTATTGATTACTAATACTGACTGTGGGAATGCCAAGTGTCAGGGTCGAGGAATCTTCGAGTCAAGCTATGATGGAGAGGTCGGGAATCTTTGCTTTCAGAGGACATTTTGTCCCAAAGGCGTAAGCAGGTGCGGCCGCACGCTCGAGCCTCCTCGAAATCGTTGGAGCCGAGCCCGCAAAGTCGCCACGGCAATACATCCCAGTAGGACGACTTCAGGACCAAATTGGAAACAATTGTGTCCTGGGATGCATTCAGAGCTTTGGTCATTTATTCAATATTTCAGAGGTCATCCATATACCCTTTTTGCGTTTTCAATCTTATATTTAAGATATTTCAATGTGGGAAAAGTCGGCTGCAGTTGCGCTAGTAGTTTTGCGTTGATCCCTGCTTTTGGGCCCCGAAGATGAACAATCTGATTCACCGTGTGGCTTCCAACGGATGGGGCGCGTCACCCGAAGCAAAGAGTCAAAGCAAAAGGCCATGTATATATATATATATATGTGTGTATATATGTAATATATATATATATATATAAATATCTAAATATATATATATTGCATTGGTACATGTTTGGGCACAAGTCACTACACCACATCACAAACAAAGAAACGTACATATCTTGAGGCAAAGATCTCGGGCTGCCATCCAGTCACCAAGAATGACTTGCCAGTCACTATCGCTGAGTTCCCCCCTGAAATCATCCAGCAGATCCTTTGTAATCACCAGAATGTCCTTGATGAATTTTTTGAAAGCCCCTGTAGCAAGCTCTGGAGACCGCCGGCCCTTGAGGGGGCATGATGGTGGGTAAGGCAATGCTCGATTGCTGTCATCTTCGATTGCAGAGCGTAGACGCAGCTCGATATGGTTTCTTCTCACTTGAAAAGAATTATGCTGCAATCCTTGATGTTCGTGACAATCACAACCTTCGCAATAGCTTGACCCTACGTCAACGGCGCCAGCAACATTGTTTAAGAAGTGACAGTACTTCCAAAACAGTGGAGATGTCAGAGCTGCGTCGACAATGGAAGTAGTCCCAATGTCACCAAACAGGTCTTTATTCCAGCCACTTCTAAGTGCGTCTTCCCGCAAAAGCAATGCTCGGATCACTGTCACCAGGGAACTCCAACGTATAGATTTCAATTGCCCCCCCTCCCAAAAAGAAATCAATTTTCGGTATCGAGCAAAGGGTCCATCCTTTGCAAAGCACTTCTCCTCAGAGATCGGTGTCAAATGCCGCCAGAACTATTCGACAAAATGGGGACCCGTGGAACTGTAGAGTTGGGAGCTAGTTGGGAAATTCATGGCGAAGGCATTATCAGAGAAGTACATATGGATCAAACGAAGAAATTTTTAAACAAATGAACAGACTTACCCTAAGGGATTGAGTCAAATCTCTCACGCTCAGAAAAATAAAACATGCTGAAGCAAGCGACCAAAGCTCCAGCAAACGATCCCTATATGTTTTCAGATGCAGAATTGCGACCACGGGTGTCAAGGAATCCTTGCAAGGCTGCAGGGTACCAGAATGTGTGTGTGTGTAGCATATGATGGTTGACATAGGCATAAACACGTTTATAATCAAACAACTTTTCACTGCTTGAGGAGCTACTTGATTTTTAAATATAGATAGATGTATTTACGACGTGAAAATCATGTATATTGAAAAAAATATAGATAATCCTTTCCGGGAGTCCACAAATGTAGTGTAGTGCGACAAAGACTGCACGAGCTCTTTGTGGACATTGTCAAACATGTGCTTGACACCAGGAATCATCAGCGATGATGTCATCCCGAAATGATATTTGGGTTCTGAATCGTGGCCAGGGTCGTGAACAACAGCATCCTCCACCAACATGACATCTTCGATAATTCCATCATCATCTTGTTGCATGTCTCCAAAACGCTGTTCGATAACTGAACTGTTCAGTCTCAACATTCCATCGCTGTTTTGTACATTGTTTTTCAGAACATCTTGAACACATATACTGGGAAGCGATGCGATGTTTGATTCTGCACCAAAGTCGGAGCAAAATGAAATCACACTTTCCCCATATTTGGCAACATTGCTGGGATCACCGTCGTGCATTGCATCTAAGATCACCGAGTGGGTAAGGGCTTCGAATTTTGCAGCTGCAGTAGCACGGCCACTCCCCAGCACCGTGCATGGTAGCGTAGTGGTTTTCAAGTAGCCAGCTCTGCACCAGTGATCTCTCTCGTCCGGCGTCGCTTCGACGATTTCTGCTGCGAATGCCCGTGATATCCTATCCTCTAGGATGATGTAGTATTCTAATGTGCCTTGTGGTGAGGCATCAGCCGATAGCCAAACAAAAGTTGGTACCCCCGAAGCGAAATCAGATTGCCGGACATGCATCAAAACCATATCCAGTTTTGCACGGGTTCTGCTCAACTGGGTTTTGTGCGGCACGTTGATCTCCCTGTTTTTGATCTGGTTGTACACATTCCTAGGGCAGGAATTTAGAAAAGCAATGATTTCTGTGACATTGACATGTTATCAGGTGTCATGACATCAGGTGTCATGACATGTTATAAATGTGAGAATGATATATAACTATGACGGTATATCCAACAATATAAATTGTTCATTCAGATGATGATCTTTTTCTACTGGTGAAATGCCACTACTATCCCTGATGGTCATGGTCCTGGTCCCTGGTCCCTGGTTAGGTTTGGCCAACACTATCGCAGCGGGTGCCTGCCTACCAAACCCAAGCCCATCAACACCAGTAGAGACAAGCAAAGAAAACTCAAAAACTCAAAACAAAACAAGTAAAACAGCGTAAGACAACTCAACGACTCGACTCAGCAGAGAAACAACAAACATCTGTCATGCCCAAGAGTCATGGCTTCATCGGCTCCCAGTAAAAAGGCCATTGATCTAACCAGAATCTCAGCCAAGGAATCCTCTGACTTAAGGAGCCTTGCCATGAGCAGGCTCTCCAGGAGCGCCGCCAATTGGAACCGCCGAATTCGGCTCCTGAATGCGCAAGCATTGGCCGAAGGGCATGGATGGAGATGCTTCTACTTAGGTACCCCGATTGAATTCAGTTACAGTTTCATGTTTGATAGGCATCGAACCAAACCGACAACATACTATACTACATAGCCTCGTTTGCAGGATGGCCTCCTCTCTGTTGAACTCCACGAGTTTTGGCTCAGTTGGTTCGACTTCACACCCAACCCACATGTCTGTCCCATGTACAGCTGTTTTGAAAAGACCAAACATGGTGAGTACAAGGACCACTTGAAATTTGCACAACGAGTGCACATGACCACGAAAGGACAGATTGTGATTTCAAAGAAAAACGTGTTCCATCTAATCTCCACAATCTCCTATGGAACATCCAGGGGGGTAAGGGGCACCTAACTCCACTAAAAAGTAACTAGCCGCAAGTTACAAGCTGTAAGAGCCTCGGCCGCGAGGAAGCCGCCAGCAAACCCGGATTGATTTACATTTTTGTATATTATCTAGTACGCATGTAATATGTACGTGTGCAGCATCTTGACAGCGTGACAGCCAGCTTACGATGTACGTGTATTTGTTTAATTTGCTACTTACTTACTTACTCTGATCTGTCAAGACTTACAACAGCCTACCTAAACACCAAAGACTGACATTGACATTGTTGATTGTCGAGAGATGATCAAAGTATATCAAAATAATGAGTTCAAATATTAGATGTTGACGGATTCTAGATGCACATTGTCACATTGAAAGATGGTGGAACGGTGAAACACTGGTTGTATGATGGCCAAAATACACTGGGTAGTCTGATAGCATGATGGCGAAACCCTGCAACGCCGCAACGCAAGAAGTCCTCGGGGCAGAAAGAGGTCTTTCATCCTCCTCGATTACAACGACTTCAGCCTGGCAGCAAGCTTTTGTGCTTGTTGCGGAAGAATAGAGGGGGGTAATTAGGTTAGTGGTTAGTCAGTGTCTCAATGTTCGAAGTTTGAAGTTTGAAGATTGAAGGCGAAAAGCCTGTACTATCCTGTTAAGCCTGTTCACCTTCAGTACTATGGTCACCGTGTTATTGTTACTATTGCAACTACTGTGTGCTACTCTTATGCTGCTGTACATGCGATTCAAGACTAAGACCCGAGACCGGTAGTTGAATGCAGGAGTGACGCCCAGTAGCTGTTGTCCTTTATCATTTTTGTTTCTACAACAGTATAAAGGAATACACCTAATTACATTTGAAGGAAGCTGGAATGATTTCAGATCAATCCTGGACATGATATGTTGAAAGGCGGGACTCCAACGTCCACTGTGTTCCGATTTAAATAAATTTGGGAAAGGAATTTGAATGTGCCTGTATGCGCCATAGCTCACTACGTTTAACGAAATCTTGTGTACTTTCACCCATAAATCCTGGATGCTTTCATTCAGCATGATTTGGGAAAGGAATGCTCAAACTGTAGATGTTTGAAAGTCAACCAAGTGTTGAGTAGAAAGTGATCTGAGTTTTACAGTGTTACATCATCACACTCTCAGTTCTAGCAAAATATCTTGTAGTTGAGAATCACCGAGCATAAAGAATTGCATTGTTTGATCGCTGACGTGTTTTAATGAATCAGTTTGATGATAATAAAAGATGATTCACTTTCATTTGCATCAGAAAATCAAAGTTAAAATTAAGTATGGATTGTTGTTTAGTTTAGTCGGTCAGTTAATGATACTGAGAATCTATGTATAGCATTAGATCAGAAATTAGTTGACAAGTAAGATTCAGAACTTAGAATCAGATAGATTGGCCCCAGATTCCCAGATAGGCTTATGTTTACATTGACATTACATGTACAATGATGAACATCATTCATCGAGATCAAAGAACACAGGAACATGCGAGAATCCGACAATAGAAGGCAAACACAGCTGGAAGATCACGACCAGTCAAGCAGTCAAGTTTAGTTGCGTGGCCTCCTTCAAGCAATTTGTGGCGACGTCAAGTTTCCTGCAGCAAGTTCTGCAAAGATGTCAGGGGCCCTGCATTCATCAGAATGGGCAATAGTTCTGAGCTTAAAGGGTGTCTTGTTGGACATGATGTCCACTGCGCACATATGCGAAGGCCTCTGTGCCAATTGGCTTTCATTCTCAACCTGATCCCGATCGACCTTGGTTTGGTCGTCAGGCACCACCGCTACAGGGGTGATGGGGTCGCGTGCGCCAGAGAAGCACTAGGAGGATGTCGCGCTCACCGTCCATCTCTGTATAGACATACAGAGCTCGTGCGCCCATAGCGCCAATTTTGCAAGCATAGTCCCTGGACAGTGCAGAATCCTGCAAGACGTCAAAGGCGGCATCCAATGATACATCGTCAGTATCCAAGCATCAGGCAAGCTGCCAGTTTCAAGTCTTCGGCTTCAGATTCAGATTTGCTGATTTCAACTTCAACTAATTTCAACGTCAACCTAATCAACCTAAACCAATTGATTCAATTTTTGCAATTTCCAATTGGTAACAAATTATTGTTGAGAGATTTATTGGCTCTTATGAATCACAACTGCCCCAATCAACTGTGTAAACTTTGTGTTACTAAGCCATTCCAAAGAATCGTTCTGTCGAGTGGGCAAGTAGCATTGGCCATGGTCTAGAGTGAGAGGTACTCTGGTGGTGGATGGCCCCACTCAAACTGGTAAACAATGGAGACAATCCGGTATTCAATCTGCAGTGTGCAGTAGTCTAATCTTAAAATCTATCAGCCCCTGATGGGTTGGTGGATTAGCTGGCTGGGTTTCAACCTGACATGCCTGCGGATCCATGGACTTGGCCCTGCCGAAGAAGCCGCCTGGGAAAGCACCGAGGGTTGATCGCCGCAATTTGAATTGGTGGTCAGCTCTTGGGAATCAAAGAGCCGGTTGTGCCCAACCCATTTTAGGGAAACGGGTTTGATGAGATTTCGCTGAATGCTGAATATACGTTTTATCGTTGGATCGAAATTGATGCTTGTATTTGACATGTTTGGGATATGCCAAGGATTGGTAATGTGCGCTGGGGCCAACATTGAGCGGTGGCAGTCAAAGGCACTGAATACAAAGGTTGGTGAAATGACCGTGTTGGTTTTCATGTTTATGGTTGAAATGAAAAATGATTCTGTGAGTTGCTTTTTGTGCGAAAGGGCAACATTTCTCACTCACGGGTCAATTGGTGGACTTGCTGGATTCCTGAATTGATGATAAATTTGGGCGCTGCGGTGTTCCCGATTCCCACTTGGAGCCGGCTGCCCGACATCCGTGCCTGCCAAGCCGTGCCAATTTCAATGCACCATCGCCACAGCGCAAAGCCGCCTGCATATGCGGGCGGTTCTATGGCTCAGCTCAGCTCAACTGAGTGGCAGCAAATAAGGGATTGAATACAAAGGTTGGCTTTGTAAACCTTTGATATTTGAATTTGATAATTTGATATGATAAATTTGATTATGATTGTAAAATCACCATTGTAATTGTAGCAATAAACTAGACTTGTATGACTCTATGATTGAAATGTTTGATGTCATGTGTGAAACGGCCACGTTTTCTCATTCAATGGTCAATTGTACGAAGGAGTCAGTTGGTAGACTCGCTGGACGCATGAATTGATATTCAGCTTTGGTACCATGGTTGGTTGGTGTTTTTTTTCACTTTGAACTTTTGAAACCGGCTGTGCCCCGACATCCACGCCTGCCGAGCGTTGCCAAATTCAATGCCCCACCATCGCCCAACAGCCGCCAGCCGCCTGCATATGCGGGTGGTTCGATGGCTCATCTCCACTGAGTGGCGGTAAATGAGGGATTGAATACATGGTTAAACCTTTGATTTGAACAATTGGCGTTGGCGTTGTTATTGATTGGTATATGTTTACTTTACCTCGTACTTCAATGTTGGTTTCAATCTTTGGTGCCACACGTGAGTTTGCATTTTTTTCTCCTTCGATGCCCAATTGTTCGCATGAGTCAACTGACGGCCTCATTGGATTTTTGATTTCCAACCTCGTGTTCAATTTGGGTACTGTAGTGCTCCCACTTTGAACCGGCTGTGCCCCGAAAGCCTTGCCTGCCAAACCGAAGCCAAGCCCAAAGTCTCCGGCGCAAATGCGCAGAAGCCGCCTGCATATGCAGGAGGTCCAGCTCCATTCAATGATGGCAACCAAACGATCATGTCATATTAGACGTTTCTGGTTTTCTGTTTGAATTGGGTTCTAGTGCGGAAAGCTATTCGACATGATGAATTTTGGGGTGGTGTGTCGGTGAAAACGGTGGAAAACTTGTGGAGAAAACAAAAGGAACAAACAAGTCAGCGCCCGTCAGCCTTTTTTGAACTTACACCGGAACCCGGAACCCCTTGTGGGCACTAAAGTCTACCGCACAACGTAGCCAGGTTAATTTTCTATGCATAGGCTCAGACTCAGGCGACTCAGTTGTCCTTCGGCAAACACACCCTTCTCCTCCCTAGTTCTCCTTTGACTTCATCGATCAAGTTCTCATCTGGGTCGTAGATCTCAGACAGCCACTGGGAGTAAAACAAGTGTATTGTAGAAAAATGCAAAAGTGCACAATGGGCACAGAGAAGCACAAAAAATCGGAATCAGAGAAGCACAAAAAATCGGAATCAGAGAAGCACAAAACATCGGAATAAATGCATACGAGGAACACTTTTGCGCAAGTGCTCGTAATGTTTCAGCAGCCGTTTCGTACCACACTTCTTCACAAGCTGCGTTTGAATGGCAAGCACATCTATGCGCTTTTGAAGCTCGGTGGGTTCAGTCATGCCCATTCTGCGGCGAGGTACAATTTTTGGGGGTTCCATGGCGTTGGGCATGGCAGCAAAGGTGCGCGTCAGGGAAATGTGTTTTTTTTTGGCCAGAATCAAACAAATAGATTTGCATTTGCAACTATTTGCAGATGCATTTGAATTTGATTTACTGTCGTAGCTGACGTAAAGCCCTCTCATTCAAATGTTCGAAGAAAATTGGAATGACATGAATCGCAGCCAGGAGCCAAGAACTGCTGAAAATTAGGCAAATTAAGCTAAGTCAAGTGAAGCAAAGCCAAAGCCAATCAGAAGGCTGGTTAGGTTCCCAGTTCCCAGGCACACTTCCCGTAGAACCCGCGACCACAGTCACCTGGCCTGCATCCAGCAGCACTGCAGCAGCAGAAGCAGCCACACTCATGGCCAAGAGGGCAAGTGTCAGCGCAAGGTCAACAGGGTCAGGAAAGTATTATGCAATGGCACCTGCAAATTATGATGAAGTAAGGAATTGGAAGGGCTGGTGGGAAAACCCACAGTTGAAAAAGAACCCATGGTAAACCTACATATACTGTCCATATTGTCAGGATTGAATCTTTGGATCATATCAACATCAAAGTGCTGCGAGCCAACCGCGAAGCTTCAACCAGAAATTGATGAACAAGCGTTTTCACCCATGATTTTGGTGAAATGATTGAACAAGTGTTTTACGCTTCCCCTTGAAAGGAAAAAACGCTTGTTTGAAACCAACTTGCAGGGAGGGCCCGGAGAAGGCCCGTTTAGCAACTTAACAGATGGTTAATAATAGGGGATCAGAAGTAACTATAGTGGTTGAACAACTACTGGTTGGTGGCTTTAAACATTTTGATTATTTTCCCTAACAATCATTAACAAATGGTTGGTTGGCTAATATTTTTCATAGCGGTTGAAACCACCAACCAGCATAGCTAGCTGTGTGAGTCACCACTGATATCTACTGTAATGTGTGGATGTGTAGATGGTAGTTGGATAGATGGATAGATCGACAGATAGATAGATAGATAGATAGATAGGTAGATAGGTAGGTAGGTAGGTAGAGAGACAGATACAGTAATATCAAACAATTCAAAATTTGAATAGATACATTGACAGATAAAATGGAAAGACTAGATAGAGAAGATACATCGGATATCATGAGCTCTTAATTAAACGATACATGAGATAATGAATTTATGCATACAGGGGTATAAACATGTATGTTTGGATCGATAAACAGATAGAAAGATGAATACGAGTGAACACTGAAAGATAAGAACAACAACATATAGATCACTATTGTTTAAAGTCCCTACGATAAGATACAATAAGATACAACACATGAATATACCGAATATAAATTGAATATATGAAACATTGTGCAGATTTGTTTGCATATTGTTGTTTTTTGTACGTGTGTTTATATATGTTTGCAATATATATATATTTATATTTATATCTATATATACAGTATGCAATGGTTGTGTATTTACCAGAGTATAACAAGTGAGGGCCATGATCATACATCATGCAACAGAAAGGTCAGGTTTGTGGATTCGTGACCTTCACAATCAAACACATAGGTGGTCAGCACTGGATACCCAGCACTAGCTGTAGAACCTGATCAATTCATGGGGAGATCCACATACTCCCCATGTTTCCTGGCAAGTCACACGCTGTTTATTCTAAGTCATTAGTGGCTCACCAGTGGATCGAGTGTGGTTACTAGGCCGGGACCGGTCAGGTGGAGTTGCAAGAGCAGGAGGCATATCTCAACTGGCGTAAGCGCTGGAGGTGCTTGGGCCCGTATTCTGACTTTGTGGAGAGGCAGACGATTCTTGGCATCGGAACAGTGAGGCGGCTTAAGACCACGCAACTGTCACCCTAGGAATTTTTCTGGTCGCAGCACCACTTTTTTTTCAGTTTTGTGCGGGTGTGCACCAGGATGATGTTCATTGGCGCATTTTTGTTGATGTTGTGCTATCAAACCAAACCGGATTGACGTAGGAGGTCTGAGCAGATAATAATTAACATGAGACCTGAAATCTTGTGGATAAGCCATGCATGCAAGAGTACATGCTGACATATCAACAAAAAAGCAAGCAGACCCACATACAACTATAGGAACAATTACATACAGTACAAGCCTGCACATATATTTGAATCTATGTCCACTTTCTTATCAATATCACGTATGTGTTTTTTGCAATTGAGAACATATGAATATAAACATATTGTGTATATATGTATATATATATATATATTTGTTTTTTTAAAATAAATATAAATATATATATATATATATATTTGTGTATGCAATCAATGGTGTGAAGCTAAGAATGGGTTGTTTCTTTTGAACAACGCGATCGATTGGGCGGATGGTAGGGTCTACTGCCCGATCATTGTTGTTTTTGATCCTCTATAATTCAACATATGTTTAACATTACCATTTGGCACTAAATTCTTACCATGAAAACCAGTAGCAACCGTGATTTACCATTCATAACTAGTATCCTTTGCCAACCAATAGGCACCATGACTCACAACTAACAATTCATTATTACAAACCATGACATACTATGACCATGATCCCCATCATCCAGCAGATGACTTGCTTACACGACCCATGGTTACTAAGCATTCACAGCCAGTGGCTTGCTCCCAGGGCCAAGTTGCATGTCATTTCTGGTCCCAGCGGTCAGCAGCTGGTTCTTCCTCGGCAGCGACGCGACGAGTTTGGTGTGCGGGGCTTGGTTACGAAGCGCTCAGCGCGGGGCTTTGAGGTGTGTTTGGTACAGGTTGTACTTGTTTGGCTCATGGAATTTGATGGAAATGATGGAAAATGATGGAAATTGATGGAAATTGATGGAGATTGATGGAGATGAACGTGATTCATCATGATCAATTCTTTATCATGGATCGCAATGATCAACAATTGCTGATGAACGACAAGCAAAACATTGCTATGACGATGATGATGATTATTATTATTATTATGATGATGATGATGTTGAAATGTCAACGTCGTTTTTGTTGAAACTGGTAGCTTGCAACGGTCCTGTGCCCTGGCTGCTCAAGAAGCAGTAAGGGATTAAAACGTAACCAAACATGATGTGGATGAGATGGCTAGATGGCAGTAGATGGTACAGTCCAGGCTTCACCTCATGCGTACATGCAACAAATTGTCAGACAAAAAATGGCTTATGGACTTACGGAGGCATGTAGTTCTTGGTATGTCTGGTATTGGCCTGACATGGATATGTGACTTGGTGCTACATTGTTTGGCTGACAGATTGACCCACAACACTTTTGAACGCATGATGGAATGGAAGGTCCAGCGCAGAATCTGCGGTGTGAATTGTTTGACTATTTCATAGTTCAGTGCGGACATCCCGGTTTTGGCCCGTTTGGATGGAGAGCCCCTGTACATTGTTTTGTTCGTGTTTGTGTGGTAAAAGGCTGAACCACCTACATTGGGCACCAATTAGCCCAGCCCCGGCTGTCAGCAGCTTAGTTGATGCTGGAATTTGCTTCCTAGCGCAGCAGGCATTTTTGAAGACTTGCGTGGATTGGTGTCGTTATCAGTCACTTGGTAGTTGAAGTCGCTGGAAGTGGGAAGTTCAGACTGTAGAATGCTGTAGTCTAGACCATCTGAAGTCACGAATCAAAACCTTCCAAGTTTGCAGGTCTAATTGGTTTTCTGTCTTGCCGTTTGAAGTCCTCAAAACGTCGTAAGACATCAAAGCTTTAAATTGTCACAGTTTCAGAATCACTGTATTCATGATGGACAATCTACAAAACTGAACTGGCGAGTATGTTGCACTGGTGCAGACACTTGAAGAACATTTTGCACCATGCTTTGCTCACTAAGAACCCTTGAATTCGCATGTTATCTCAGTGTTTGCTGCTGTTTGCTTCTTTTGATTTGGGATGTCCCCACAGCCATTGGGAGTGGATGATGACAGCTACAGATGGCAATTCCACGTCATGTACGTGCGAGTCCAAAACGATAATAAGTAGGTTGGTTTGTTGGCAAAGCCCATAGAAATGTTTGTTGTTCGCGATGATGGAGCTTGGTACCGGGTTGAGGCCCTATACTTGGTAAACTCCAACATCCTCTAACCCTATAGGCTGCTGGTTACCTCCCCCTATTGCCAGCTCTGCTCCGATCTGCAGTTGGGCTTATGAGTGGAATATGACCATATTTGCAAGCCCTATCAGGTAGCTCAGAACCCCTATAACCACGACTAGTGACCTGATACATCCACTTCCTAAGGGGGGATGCACATGGCCGCGCATCTCAGGAGTCAGAAGTCCAGTGCCAAACGCCTGAAGCGCAAGTGGAAGCACATGGCTGTGATCGTGCAGCGTTTGGGCAACTTCGCTAGCACCACTGAGGGGGCCCCCAGCCATGAAGTAAAGGACCCGAAAGGGGTGACATGAAAGTCTCAGACCTCACTGATGGAACAGTAAATGGTTGATAGATTGGGTGTTTCTTACGATAGGGAACCCCCTAAATAGATCGAACTGGTTAGTTCATTACTGAAACAATGACTAACGGATGGATGATTTGGGGATACCCCTTTATTGAGAAGACAGCAAATGTTAAGAATGCTTGAACATTGTGGGTCGTCATGGGTTAATTAATCGCTTCATGGTCGTTCATAGTGATTCATGATGGTGAATTTAGTGTTTATCAATGGTTAACCAGCGAAACCAAGATGAACTAGAAGATGTCCCCGGGGCAGGAAATGTTTTCCCGCCGAATCAGCAAATGAAGTCAGCAGTGCATCCAAGAGTGAGTTGATAGATTATGATTCCAAGTTAAGATCCATATTGGCAGACCCTGACCATGCTGGAGTTTGGTGACTTTGAAACATTCATCACTTTCGGGAGGTTGTTGAAACTGACTTGCTGCAGTCACTGTGATGTTCAGCACGTCTCACAGATTCGTCTTTGGACAGCCGAGACATGCCCACGATGCAGAGGAGTCAGAGCCTTCGGAGGAGCCGCTTCCGGAAGTGGCACCATGCCAAAAGCAGGAGCCGCAGCATCCGGAAGCGGTGCCGCTTCCGGTAGACGAAGCACCTTGGCTGAAGCTTGGAGTTGCAGTAGGTTGGTTAGTGATATTGGCTAGATATGGTTACGTAGTATAGTTAGTAAAATGGTTCATGGTGTTAAACATTGTTTCACATGTAGTGTTGGAGTCGTTGGAACGGTTGATATTTAATATTATTTAATCATAGTTAGCAATGCTTCACAATGGCTTGAATTTATAGTGGTCAATATTGGTTGATCCTGGCTTACAACAATTGTGAGCAATAACTTTGACAATCGTAACACACAGTTGGTGATGATACATATTCATTGTGAAATGGTGTATATTTTTTTCACTAATGTTGGTTGGTAAGAACTAATGGTTCATAATCACAAGCAAACAGGACTAGTAACGGTAGTAACGTTGGCCAATACGATTGCAACATGATGTGACATGAACAGTGTGTGACATGTTTTTACTAAGCTTCATGTACAACCGCTGTCGGAAAAGAAAGTTATTGATTGCTGGAACCAAGTCGCCGGGAGTCTCATGATTTCAGCAACTAGAAAAGGGCACATTATTTTTGATGCCACCGACTAGAGTGGGAGATAGGAGAACCATTCATTGATTCATTAAACATGCACCCTTCACGTACTCCAGCACCCCCTGCAAAACTTCAACGAATTAGATGCTTGCAAGGTAGCTAATGAGGCTTGAACTGGTGAGCTGGAACCATCAGATTGCAAGCTGTAGCCCTCGCACTACAAGTTCCAACATGTGGGTTGGGGTATGGCCAACTGAGGATGAGATGACGCCAGGGCTCGGTTGGACAATCGATGATGGCAGCGGCCAAAATGGGCGGCCAAATGGAGTGGCTTGCGAGGGTGGATTTCAATTGTTTCAGCAATGAATTGGGATTAGAATGGATTTAGATGTACATATTTTTTGCATGAATACATGTATATATTTTGTGTGTATTATATATTCATATTCTGTGTGTATCTGTATATGAGGAGTGTAGTGGTGTGTACTAACCACTCATCCAATGGTTCTCCAAAGTCTTCAAGGCAGTTTTCGCCCCTGGGGTGGGTACGACGTTCTACCCTCAAATCCCACAGGCGAAGCGGAGCAGAAGGGAGCGTCGAATGCTTAGGGGAGCAACGGTGAATCACAGTCGAGTGTATGAGGTTGTCCACGTCTATACCATGATACTCACCATCCAAGTTCATAAGTATAGTATAGTATTCATAGGGAAACCATCCAGAAATAACATCAAATAACCATTCTTAGTAGGGAAACCACATGAAACCAACAACAGTCTAATGGTGTTACACTTTTCTGGACAAACCTGTATAGATCAAAGCCCAGACCTGCAACTCGTTTCATTACAGTACAGTCGAAAGTAATCGCCAGGAAATACGTAGTCCCTTAGAACTGCCAAAAACGAAACACCAAATTGGTGGGATGATTGTATGTCAATTATACTATGTTAGTTATAGTCGTTTAGTATGTTAATTATAGAATCTTAATTATATTATATTGGCCTGGATAGGATTGATTTCTCTGAGATGATTTGAGGCTTTTCTTGTTTGATTGCTCCGTACTCATTTCCCTTGAATCGAAGCCCCCATTTTCGAGGTCAGACGTAGAAGAGCTTGCAGAAGGGTGCGCCAGCACCAAGGAGATTCACTGAAGAGGATGAGGGATCAGCTCTAGATTGGGCAAAGGCAACAAAACACCACTGGTTCATACGTTTACAATTTTTTGAGCAATTCGGGTTAACATTTTTTGTTAGCGAACAGCTGTTGTATCTGGTTGTTTTGTTCAACTTTGTGAACCTTCCCCGGTTCCTAGTAGGCAAAAGTATCTTGAATTCCTGGCTTTGCAGCCTGGACCATCCTTGGAAATGACTTGGGGTTGCGCCCTGGAAAGCATCGATCACTTGGGAGCTAATCAACGTCAGTATCCACTGTTGATTGGTACTCATCATTAGATATGATTCATGGGGTTCTATTACCATTTTTTTTTTACATATGAATTTATATATATACACATATTTTTATATTAAATATACATGTATATATATATATACATTCCTTTAAATAGACATATGCATATATATATATACATATGAAAATATATGTATATTCATATTTAGATGTAAACATCTACATGGTATTACATCATGATCTTCTCATGGTCCCATGTGACAGAATCGTATCAAAGCAATTCACACCAACTTGTGATTTGTTATTTTGTTGTTTACATACATGTTTGTACATTTGATTATGCAAATACTGATATATCCTCATTACTTCTACCATATTCTGAAATCTCTACCATGCGCTCCCCTTCTAGTCACGCCTGTGAAGACATACTCAGCGATTGCCAACGGCTGAATCCTGGCGGTTCACCATGCGTGGCCTTTGTTGCTCCAGGAGCGGCCCATGCTCACCAGCAAGCACCGAGCGCAGCTCACCAAAGAAGGTGTGCGGGGCGTAAGCCGCGGCACGGTTGCCCGTTGGTTGGTGATGATAGGAAGTGGTGATCACTTGGGGAGGACTGGCTATGGGTCAATATTAACCAACCAACTAGTGGGGGATTTCCACCAACAATAATAGGGAAAACAATGGTTAATAGGAGGGAACCAGGGGTACAGGGTTTTGACCCACAGTCGACTGATCCTCAGTCATAGTGATGAAGTCAATTATGAGAATCACTGGTGATAGTCATAGTGGCAATGGTTGATAGCAATAGTAGTGTCTATATATATGGTGACAAATAATACTCGCCGCTAGTTTTTTTTGACTATGTAGAGATCAGGAGTCGCAGTGGTGGTAGTAGTAGTAGTAGTAGTAGTAGCAGGAGTAGTAGTAGTAGTAGTAGTAGTAGTAGTAGTAGTAGTAGTAGTAGTAGTAGTAGTAGTTGTTGTTGTTGTTGTTGTTGTTGTTGTTGTTGTCGTGGTCGTAGTAGTGATCAATCATTATTCCTAAGCTATTGATGATTTTTTTTTCACATGGCTATAAGTCATATGGGGTACCAATCGTCCCAAGTGTATGGATTTTTAACATCTCAACAGGGGGCTGACTAGTGCAGGGTCATTTTTGGCGTGTTCACCAGGGAGGGGTCAACCTCGACCACAGCCACATGAGTGACATGACAAAAACAGTGGCTCAATGGTATTGGTCAATTATCGTTCTTAAAGGTTTGACCACCGACGGGATCCTTTGAATCCTCCTGATCCTGATGACCCTCCTTATCGATCCTGGATCAGGCTACAAGATCGTCGGTTCGCACTCTGCAGTGAAGCTTTGCCGTTGGACGAAGCATCAACTAAGAGGATGGAAGGGGCAGGGGAGGTTGTCTGGTATCATGCTTGCTGCTGGTGATTTCGTGATTGATAATTGGACATTTTGCTAATTGATTCTAATTGTTGTTGATCGTGGCTAATATCCATTCGGAATGGTCAACAATGATTGATACTGTTCTGGTTCAGAATGGTTGATACAGTTCCAAGACCACCGCAGATACAATTGTTGGACTGCGTTTGACCTTGATTGATGTTTGTATCAAGGCCCAGCGGTGACCAAAATCACAACAGGGGAAGCATCACTAACTTTTTCCCACCTATCAACCACTCAGAGAAGTAGAGATATTCAACAACAACAACACCAACAGCAACAGCAACAGCACCAGCACCAGCACCAGCACCAGCACCAGCACCAGCACCAGCACCAGCACCAGCACCAGCACCAGCACCAGCACCAGCACCAGCACCAGCACCAGCACCAGCACCAGCACCAGCACCAGCACCAGCACCAGCACCAGCACCAGCACCAGCACCAGCACCAGCACCAGCACCAGCACCAGCACCAGCACCAGCACCAGCACCAGCACCAGCACCAGCACCAGCACCAGCACCAGCACCAGCACCAGCACCAGCACCAGCACCAGCACCAGCACCAGCACCAGCACCAGCACCAGCACCAGCACCAGCACCAGCACCAGCACCAGCACCAGCACCAGCACCAGCACCAGCACCAGCACCAGCACCAGCACCAGCACCAGCACCAGCACCAGCACCAGCACCAGCACCAGCACCAGCACCAGCACCAGCACCAGCACCAGCACCAGCACCAGCACCAGCACCAGCACCAGCAGCAGCAGCAGCAGCAGCAGCAACAGCAGCAGCAGCAGCAACAGCAAGAACAACATTGGTACTGGCATATCCAGCAGATCATACGTATAGGCCTATAGGTGATATCAGGTGATATTTTTTCTTGGACCATTTTGTTTTTTTCTTTTTCTCAGCCAGGGGTCCCCCTTGTCACTATCGGAAGTAATGTTTCGGCACATGCGGGGAGTATTTTTTCCTATTGACATCAACTCACTACTGTTCTTCACAGCAGTTGAAACCATCAACCCGATATTTTCCTTTGGTTCAATAGATTCCATTTTAGACACCTCCATATCATACCTAAATTTGTGTGTGTTTGCGGATAGCGGATAGCGTTTACATTCCCAATAGTTGACCATGTGAGGACTAGTGGTTGGGAAAACAAGTGGTTCTGGACATCCCCAACATGTGTTCATGCCGGGATGTGACATGCAACACAGTTTACATTATGAAATGCAGAAGCCGATTCCTGTCATGCATTTAGTTTGTGAACAAGTTTGCCCATGATGGATTGTGCCAAATATGCCAGGGGGTATTGACCTGTACATAAGCTACAATTACATATTTCTGTTGATTTGATTGCTGCAAGCTGTAAACTCTTTTAATCAGCATGATGGGATGTTGCCCGTGCTCAGGCATTTTTGCTGGTTTGTGTTTGGTTGTGTTGGTGTCGCCTGTTGTGTCTACCATCATTTGATTGATTGAAGCAAGTCAGACCTTGTCTTGAAACTTGACATCTTCGACGCTCCAAGGACTCATCTGGTTCGAAGAGAGTAGATTGTCTGTACCAAAGCGTGGACAGAATGCTACAAGATGCATGTTCAGGGGCTGTAGGATTGTTCACCCTCAATGGCCTTCATATGAATCTATACATAAATGTATAAAAGCAGAATTCTAATCCCTGCTTATTTCACGACTGCAATCTTATATATACCTCACTCATTTCATTATATTGCATTATCGATGCACAATGTTCCCTTTGTATGCTGTGATTTCCCAAACTGTTTCTTGATTCGGTGTGTTTCTCCAGTCATTTTGAGCTTCAGCAGGGCGAGGCGGCTGCTACAAGCACTCCTTTTACGGCATCACGTCGTACCAATGCCCGGATGCCTGGTGGTTCACGTACAGTGGTGGGTCCCTTTTGACACATGAACCTGGCAATGGAAGATGACAGCCCCGAATCTGAATGCACATGTTTTTCCATGATTTGTAAATGCCTTTGCATGCTGCATTCTGTTCACTCTTCAGTGACTTTAGTGGCATTCCAAAAGGCATCTAGGCTTTGAAGCCATGCTCGCACGTGCCGGCAACACAGAGATAATCGTAGTCCATGTTTAAGCCTTGAATTTGCGTATTTCTGCGTCATTCATCGGTTCCTTGATATGCCGGATATGTCGATACCGGTTCCAAACACATAGTGTTGGCTTAAACCTTCAGATTTGTGGATGCATCAGTTTGATGGATCAGCAAAGCCATGACTACGTACTGCTGGGCGACCTAAAAATCTAACAATGTCCCCCGAAGATGGTCATCATTAGGGTGCTTACACAGAACGACTGATACAAATGGAAAGCAACCTATTGCCTGAAATACTAGCAATCCCCAGGATGAAGCCGACTGCAATGATGACGGTGACCAATTCTGCGTAGGTCCCCTCATATGGTACCTATTTTGTGTTGAGGATTAAATCCAAGTCTCCCTGTTGTTTGTAATTAGTTGATTGTTCAATCCGGCGTGATAAACCTGATTATCCATTGCTATTTCCAGTATGTTGGGTGAACATTGGTGGCATTCGTTGTTTGTGTGCATCAAGATTGTGCAAAGCTACATTCGCAACATGTGTTCAAATAAATATGGCTTTACAATATGCCGATACAGTGTGTATATATAACACATATTTATATTTATATTTTCAGTTATATGTATATATATATATATATGTATTCTTTGGGTAAATATATATAGGTATGTATATCTATCTACATATATATATATATATTTTTAAATATTTATAAATTGTATTTATATTTTTAGTTATTATGTAGATGTATTTATTTATCTAACAATATAAAGATATTTTTACACAGACACGTGAACCATTTGGTGCGTAGCCCACGTCGCGCGCCCAGCTTGTTGCAATCCCATGCCGTTGCCACCAAGGCATGGAAGCGACGCCTTCCCTGGCGTGCATGGGGCCTCAGGATGTTTCATGGTGAGGGAAGTGCCGGTTTCATACAGAAAATCCCACCATTTGTAGCTGGTTTCCTGGGATTTCTAGCTGGTTTCCTGGGATTTCTAGCTGGTTTCTTGGGATTTATGGCTGGGTTCCTGGGTTTTCCCTTTCCAATGTGGGACTGTTCCATTTCTGGGTTTGATCTACCAGAGGGTCAATTGTGTCCATGATTTGTGGGATTTTGAATGGTTCAGATGACAGATGACTGTGTGGTAATTTGTGGCAGCTGGCGGTAAGACCGGCAAGATCCTGGAGACAAATCAGCAGTCGACCCAAGAGCTCGAGATCCATCCTAGTCCATGAATAGGGTGCAACGAACATGACAAATATGACAGTTTTGTAATTGATAGCAAGCAGTTCATGTGTTGATTTTCCGTTGACTCTGGCATCCGAGGTGCCAACAAGTGTGTTTTCTGCTGGCGGCATCACAAAAATCCCGTGGGTACCGAGTGGAAGTGGTCCATGGATCCTCCAGATCAGATACTCAGCTCTGAAGGGGGATGCAGGTGGTGGGTTGCAAGGTATGCTATGCCATGATGTGCATGTGTACCCTGTAGATATCTCATGTATATTGTTTGAATATGTCTTTTGAACATATGTGAATTCTATTTCTGCATATGGATACACACCTGTGTAGAATTTAAAATACATGATTCATGAATGCATCAACTGATGGATACAAATCCTTTGAAAGCAAACACAACCAGAGAAGAAATTGACTGTTAGAGACAGTTTGCCACTGTAACTATCTCCAATCAGCTATAGTCACCTATCAACACTTGATTGCTTTGCAGTTGGTTCCATTTCCCATCCACAACTCCGAGGATTGTTGCAGATGGCATCGATCAGCACAAGAGGTCGGGATTCGGGGAACGGAAGCCATGGAGAGATTGCATGGCAAAGTGATGTTTGTAGATCCCAATTTGTTTTGTTGCTTTGCTTGACAGTAATTACAACCATAGTGGTTGATACTGGTGATGTGTGTTTGCTCAGCAGTGTTTTACTCACTTTACAACTATACCGATCATTGGTCATTAGTGATTCACTATGAACAGTACATGTGGTCCATAGTCGTTGATACTCGTGAGTAATGAGGATTGCTGACGTTGCTTTGCAAATCCCCACAGTTGTGTTAGAACCTACCTCGGATGAATACTCAAATGAATCGCCAATTGGACTAGGTCTCGCTGGGGTGAAACCAGCACCTAGTGAAACATCAGCAATGGGCTACACCATCAGTACCGAGGCTAGGCTTCAAGCTGGCAGAGACTCGACTACCATAGGTTCTACTTTCTTGTTCGACAGGCTTCAGTCAAACAGGTTTGTATCTGGCATTATTTGACGCGGTTTTTGGAGCCTTTCAGTCGTCCAGACATGTCGTGTTGCCAGGATGATTCGCGAATGCAAAGGCGACTGCTGTGCTGGCCAGCTGAGTGATGTTGGCCCAGCCTTCACTGCACAATGAAATGTTCATCAATGGTAGGTGCATGAACACTTTCGTGCGTATATCAACAAAGAGTAGTTGAAGATGTAACAGACCTGTGACTCAACTCCTGGCAGTCCAGTGCAAACCTGTGACCGTGACCATCGCACTGACCCACTGAAGTTCATCTGGTCGTTCACTGCGTCCGACAAAGAGCCATGTCATCCATGTCGCACAAATCATCACAATTCTATCCCTGGTGCTTGTCCGTATCAGTTCATACTCACTGCAATTGGGTATCGTTACACTTGAAATTCCGAAGTTGTTTTTCTCACAACACTTTGGTCCATCCATGGTGCCACAACAGCAGGCAACGCCTTGTGGGTCACTGAGCCCGTGGCCT
>VSDK01007199.1:290305-300290 GCA_009767595.1 Symbiodinium kawagutii | reverse complement strand
ATTCCTGGTGTGAAGAAGGAGCGCTTCGAGGAAGCTTTGAACGTAAGGCGAACCGCGGCATAGCCATCTCTGCTGCAGCATGCTGCAGCCATGGTGCTGCTACCGGCTACCATGGTCTAGCTGTGTAAATGGAGATGCACATCCAAGGTTGGGATCACAGCCAGGATGCGAACGCAACAAAAGAAACCGATGGATGTGCCACTTGAGAGGTGAGTCAAATTCCAAGAGGAAGTGCTGCTACTCCAGGATTTACAATCGTTGGATGGTTGCAAGCTGATGAGGATTCAGATCGATGCTGCATCTTCGCTGGGGAACGCAACTGTTTACCAGGCTGCGTTAACAAGAAAAAACTACTAACCAGGATGAACAATCAAGTAACGTTTTTTGTTCACCAGTGTTTGCTGCTGCTAAGTGATGCAACCACGTATTTGGCCTAATTACACTCATACCTGCCCAATGACCCTCTTTGGTAGCTAACCTAAAGCCTAAAACCCTCACCGTCTCACCGTGGATACCAACGAGGATCCAGTGCCCATGTGTCAGATTCAGTGGCTACCGCGGCTATCGGTCACCAGGCATTGCGCATTATCCTTGGTCGGTGAGCCGATCATGTGCCCTGCCAAACAATGGTTGCTGCATCGTGTCACCAGCCACGTTTCTCTTCATGTTAACGCATAATGATTTATGTATGTCGTGTATGTATGTTACAATATTATGGCAATATCAATTAATCATGAATACACTGAATACACAAATATGGTGTATGAGTAGTATGAATGTATGAATATATTTTTTTATTAAATCGGTATGTTTGTTTTTGAATATACACTGTAGAAGAAAAATAGTACTGATCAGTGATCGATTCATAGTGGCTTTCAACAATAGTAATGATCTGCCACAAAAAGGGGAAGGGATTCACCAAGGAATGTGGGCTATGCCAAAGCGGTTGCCGGGTGATGTTTGGTTCTGGGGATGTTCTGGGGGTGCTCCTTTCAAGCAGGATTTGGGTACAGTGGTGATATTAACCACCAGAAATTAGACTTTTAGCAGGGATCAGACAGCCACTCAGATTTTGATCTTTCAAAGCTGGTTCCGAAATTCTTGAGCATACTTCCTACACCAGGAAATTCAATCTCAGTTTGGCGAATGACTTGGGTAGCTTCGCGAGTGATCACTGGTTCCCTTGCACTGGAAACTGTTGGTGTGGCGCGAGGTACCCGAAAATCAACGAGCTGGTGAATGAGCTCCACAAAAGGGAGTGCCTCGGATGTTGGTCCCGGGACCAGGGTGCGACTGGCTAGCAACGGTGGGCGGGTGAACGTCCCAGCCAGCGAGAAGTGTATCATGGTTTGGGATAGTCATGATGGGGTATAGGAGGTTTTAAATTCAGTTTTGTATCCACTGCCATTTTGGATGTGGAAAACCAGGCAACTGCAGATTCACAGTGCAGTGACGTGCTGCAGCCGTAGAGTTGCAAACCGTTCAATGATTCCAGCCGCACAGCCGCACGTGCCCGGGCTGATGCTATCCTACACAACCCCCTCACGTCCTCGAACATTAGCCACTACAAAACATTACTTGTTGTTGACATTGGTTCATACCCTCGTGTTGTTACTTCTGGTGTACTTGCCAGCATTAAACACCGTTGACACTGCTTGGTACCATTGCTATCACCTGTGATGATTTGTTATGTTTAATTATTACCTATACTAGTGGTTCACCCAGTATGATTCAGGACCTATTCTATTACAGTAACTAGTAGTTTATTGCCTGCCCTTCATTATTTGCAAAAGATTCTTCATTATCAGCCTTTGCTAGTTGATTCCTATTAGTCAAGAGTAATACCACAATTTGCCATAATAGGTATGATAAATTCTTCTATGGTCAACATGAACATCCTGTTGTGGTCAATATCATCATCCTATTATAGTGAATATGTTTGGTTTCTTAGAATAGGGGTACCTCCAAATCATCCACTAATAGTCATTTATAGTAATATACCAACCATTTTAAGGGTTCCCTATTTTGAGAAACCATCCTTTTTGTTGGTTATTATCCCCTATCGTTAACCACTATCAATGGGTAATAACCCCTATAAATCCTATGAAACCCTCCCATATGTTTGAACCACGTCTTGCATCACCATCTCCCAGCGGTAAGGATCAGCACCTTCCTGGTGACCAACGCTCAGCCGGAGCCCAACACGACCTCGGTAAACAGATGGGGCCCGGTGCATCCAACCAAACCATGAGGAGCCATGGCTGGCAGGGATATCTAGGAGTATCAATTATGCTTTTATAATATGCATATATATATATATATATTTATATATCAATGAACACATACTGTAAATATTAGTATACTTACATATATGTACATATAACTATGAATATCTATATATATATATATCATATGGGGTAGATATACATCATATATTGGCACTACCCATGGTCGACGGTTGCAACAATAAATGCATATGTGTCCTGTGGGTTTCATGTGTTTGATGGGCGTCATCCATGAACTTGATCTACACTACAATACCACTCATCTTAGGGCACCACAAGAGTTATGGGAATATTTTCAGCAATCTTACTGTCCTTCTACAACATGCACATGAACCTGTGCAGTGATCAACGTTGAGGTCCAGTACTCAGGGTGATTCGGAAAGTTTATAGATCTTTTGCAAAGCAACCAAAGATCGCTTGGTACAACATGTTTCATAGATCTTAAAGTTGGTTGCCTTTCTGCAAGGGGGACCCTTGCCACGACCATTTTTGAGGCTGCAATAACATCTTTAACTGATACTGAATCCTTCTTATGGTAGTGACTGAATGGGATTGGTATCAAACAAGCAGCCTGGCAAGACCACTTGGATACAAAAGTAATCAGCCTCCTTTGATGACAAGTCACTGATTGGGGCCACCGGACAGCTTGTCCACACAGGTCGGTGGACAAGCAGCGAGCTGGGACAGTGATTATCCACCACTTGCTGGGACGACAACACCCCAGAGTTTTCTAGGATGGAATGATCTCATCTTCTAACCTACCCTTCCAGCAACAAGTATTTCATAGTAACTGGAAGGGTTGGGTTATCTGGAAGGGTAGGGTAGAATCATCCACAGAAGTTGTTTCTCTCTTTTGCCCTACCCTTCCAGTTACCATGAAATAGTGGGTAACCAGCTTCTACCAGCTTGTTGTAACTGGGCTTGGTGAGCTACTATTTCATAGTGCACAATTGGAAGCATAGGATATGGCTGATGAATCGGCTTGTTAAGGCTGTGATTATGAAGATATAACTATCAATAATGGTGAAAAATGGGGCATAGTGATTAGCAATCATGGCAAACCGTAATTGTTTAGGCTGTGACTCTGATCATATCACCATTATGCCCTATGCCCATTTTATAACCATGAACAATGGTGACTCATCGGCAATAATGATAAACGACAACTGGTTTAGGTGGTGCCGTTTCCCAAAAAAAATGATGAGAACCGACGCTGTATCAGCTGAGGTTCCCCGATGCCATCCGGAAGCTCAGCCCCATCACGCAGCTGTACATCAGCCGGGGAGCCTGGAACTGGGCTACGGCAGCGGCTTCGATGTTCGAAACGCGTTGGTTCCAGCGATTTGAAGGTAGATGTAAGCTTCATCCAGCATGGATGGGTACACCAGTTCCATCCACAAGATCCAAGTGACTGGTGACTAAGTAGCAAAATCTTCAGGTTACATCTGCCGTGGGTCGTGTACCCCCGGTGTGTCTTAGTACCAAAAGATGCCGTTGTGGGTTCATACCCTGTGCCAATGGTGAACCTCCCATAAATGCCCAAGCCAGTCTGGCTGTTGGGAGATTACTTATCCATGTTTGGAATTATCATCCATACAGGGTGGTTCCCGTAGTTGGTTTATAGCCAACCCTAACTCTACAAAAACCAGTAGTTACACTGGTTGTGAACCATTAGTTAGCCACCCTCATCAACGAGTAGATGTTCTATGATCAACCAATAGTAGCCACATCAGGCAATTATTGACCAATGACAGCCAAAAAGCCCTTTATTGGTTATTAATGATCTATCATCAACCAGTGGTAGCCATTATTGACCAAATATTGACCAATTGACCAATAACAACCAAAAAGCGTTTTATTGGTTGTTAATGATCTATCATCAGCCAATAATAGCCATTGTGTTGAACAGTTATTGACCAATTATTGACCAATCATTGACCAATAGCCAAAATGCCCTTTATTGGTTGTTAATGATCTATCATCAACCAATAATAGCCACTATTGACCAATTATTGGCCAATGATAGCCAAAAAGCCCTTTCTTGGTTATTAATTATCTATCATCAACCAATAGTAGCCACTATTGACCAATAATTTCCCAATCATAAGGAAAACGATGGCTGATCATAGGGGGACCAGGGCTACGGGGTTTCCACCCACAGCCAAATTCTAGGAAAGTTAGCCGAGAACTGTTGGAGCTAAGGTGTCGACGCCGGAACCAAGGAGACCTTGAAGGCAGTGGACAGGCCGACGTGCACGAGCCGGGTGACATGAATCTCCTGCAGGTGGCAGGTGGTTCTGCTGGTTGGGATGATCATAGGAAAATAATTTTTGGGAATCCCCAGTTCGAAGTTGGTGAGCCAGCCTGAGTATGGTTCTTTTATATTTGACGAGCTGGCTCATACCTAGCTAAAAAGGGGTAGGTTGATCGCGAGCCATGAAGTGGAGAGAGCCATCAACCAGTCAAATATAGTGCAATATCTATATATCTATACATGTTTTTTTTCAAATTGAACACATCTATATCAATGTGTTTTCTTTAAATACCTTTGTGCAAATACCTTCGTACAATATTTTGATGTTTGTTAATTTGTTTCAACACTCACCTAAAGATCTTTTAGGCAAGGCCATACGGTTGCTAATGGAGGTGATGTAAAGTCTTCCCCGGAAGACTGTCATGGGTCGAATGGTCAGAGTCGATGAAGGTTCACTAAACTTTTACTGGTTGGTGGTTTGAAACAGTTTCTATTTTCCCCTGGGTGGTCTTATTATCATTATTGTTTTTTCCTTTGTAGTTATTAACACAATGGTTGGTTGACCATATGTTTCATGACGGGGTGGCTGTTCGCACCACCAAGCAGTGTACTAAACAGCATCTGGCGGATGACACAACCGGGTGGGTCGTAGGGGGTGCTGTACCTGGCGAGGCCGCTCTTCACAGATTTTTGGCCCAGATATTTGGATTCCATGAAGGCGGGATCGTTAACCGGAACGGGGGAGGTAGTTGTGGTATCAATGGTGGTTACTAATGTGTTTTTGATGTGTTGGTAATGGTCGGATTGATTTGTTTCACCAATGTTCATCAATGTATTGGATTTATCAGTGATCAGTTTGTGATAATTAAGATTATCATCATGTTTCATCAATGGTTTCATATGTTATCATGATTTCATGGGACCAATATGTTAATCGATCATTCTTTGACATTTTTTGCCATCATCAAACTTACTCTAAAACTTGATATTCAGAGATCGATCAATATTCTCTTAGCCATCATATGGCGTTTGCTAGCCATGAAAGGATATTCTTGTCATGCCTGGGTGTTGATTGCTTAGGAGCACTCCCTACATGTCGAAGTCATGTGATTCAAGAGCAGTGGATCCAAAGCCTGGACCCCAGCGGTGGGCCAGATCCTCAGTGGCGATGCCATACCAAGTTGTTCCAGAAATCTTTTAGGGTACGGTCTGTCCCATGTATGGATATATCCATAATATGAAAATTTGTTGCATTTCATCTCTGTGTGGTTTGCATTATCCATTGGCCTCCAGAACAATCAAGGACACGTGTTTTACTCACGTAGGGTTTTGTCCATACATGGTTTACACTTCGATTGGGTTCTTGACTCCATTGAACAATACCAATGCACACGTCTTTATCATTTTTGGGATGAGTTGGGAGTTTCCACCATTCACTGAAGTACACACACCTTCAGAAATGGTTGATCCATGTTAATTAACAAAAACCACCCCCAGTCGACCTTAATTAACATGGATCTACCATTACTATGATCTATGTAATTTATCCAAAATCACTACCATTAATAACAAGACATTCCCAGTAATCACTACCTTAAGTAGCTTGTGACGTATCCCAAAGAATGGGTGATTTGTAGATCTATTGATCTACCATCAGCACCCAACAACGTCTGTGTGAGTCCTCCATGACCTGGAGAATTCGCTTCGCTGAGCAGGCGCTGGCTGAGAAGAAGCAGCGAACGGTCTACCGTCTCACTTTGGTGAAGGCACATGGGGATCCACCTGCCCCAGATCGGAGAATGCTGAATCAGCTGGTTAATGTGGTTGATACTAGGGGAAACTAACCCACAAGATCAGGGGATTTACTTACTCACTGTGTGGCTATGGCTCACTACCAATAATCAGAAGCTGATGGATGGTCATTCACGGCCCAGTAGCTAGACGAGTTAGGTCATTGATGGGATGTGAAAAGCCGGGGTGCATGGTATCCGCAGCCATAGGACCCAGGTGAAGACTTGTCATTGGGGAATGGTCAATGAGACCCATGGGATAGCCCTTGAATCCCGGTGGTTGGATGGCAAATGCGCTGAGTTGCCCACTGTTCATGGGCCTTTCAGAGGTGACATGGCCACTGAACTTGTGTCATGGAGTGTCTCTGCCTTAAAGGGGAGGACCACCCATACCTGTGTGTATTTGTGAGTTTCAAGCTGGGCTCCCAGTGTTTGCGGACAGCTATTTAAACTGTTGATGTGATTGTTCAATTGCATTCTCACCCATCATGTGCAGCAAACCATTTGGAGACCCACATCGCAGCTCTGGGTAGTGGGAAGCATGATCATTTGCAAGCAAAGCAACTGGTAGATGCTGTGAACCCCTTGTAATCAGCTGATGAACAAGCTCAATGTGACTCCAGGGTCAGAACATGGAGGACGCTGGAGACTACGCCAAGCTTGTCGCGTCACACCCTTGGCACGCATCGTGCACCCGCACATCATTTTCCGGGTTCCTGATTGTAAAGGATGGTGGCTTTGGGACCGTTGTAAGTACTCCCCAACATAAATAAATATACTGTATATATATATATATGTGAATATTTATATTTGTATTTATATGTTGTGTACATCTACTATAGATATATATTGCAGCACGATGTATATATATATATATAGATACACTTATCCCACATAAATATTGTGATATATGTGTATTGCACGTATTGTCCAGTAGTCACACCTTTGTTGGTTTTTCGACAGGGCCACAAAGCTAGCTGGTAAGCACAATTTGGGGGGTTGAGAATTGAAGATTCCCACCAGGCCGACTAGTATGATTGGGTGTTAAGACTTGTATTCTTGACAGTTGTCTAGATTTTGAAAAAGAACAGACACAATCTCTTGGTGATTTGGATGCCTTCCTGACGGAGAAACATCCAATTTAACTTTACGAATAGGAACTCCCATCGGCATACATTTGGTTCCAGTCTTCATCGGCAGCCCCAAAACAGGCTGCATCCATTCTTCCCAACTTGTCCAAAACTAATCATAAGTAATTCTTGGAAACCAATGATTGGATGGGAGAATCCTATAAATCAATCCAATCATTAGAATCCCATTCAATCATAACTAATTCTTGTTTCCAATCCTATATGGTAATCATAAGTAATTCTTGGAAACTAATGATAGTCCTGCTGTTTTTTTGTTAGCCAGGTTACCTCAGGTTACCTTCAGATTCTGAACCCCAACACCACTTGAAGCCGACCGCTTCGCTGAGGTTGGGGAGGCCCGACTTCATCGAAATCAAATCGGTCACTTTTTGTGGTGAATCCAAGGTGCCCCTGTCGTGGGTGCAACCAAGCAATCCGATTTGGAAATGGTGCAGCCATTTGTAGTGGCCAGATTGGCAATAGAACAGGCCTCATGTATGGCCAGCATGACGGGGAAATATTGGGATTCTGGTTGTTTGCTGAATTGAGCGTTTGCAGCTTTGGGTTTGTGGGGATTTGTGTATGTTTTTGCTGGGGTGATTTGTCAAGTCATTTCTTCTATGTTTAGTCTCCAGCACCTCAACGCAGATTGCTGTATCGTTTTCATAGATGTAGACAGCACACGACACACGCGCACATATATATATATATATATATTTGTAAGCTACATATATATATATTTACATATATATATATATAGCTATATGTGTCTGTGTTTTTCTGCATATGAAAAAAGGTATCATGATGTGCATTCAGATGTTCCTTGGTAATGCTTGTTGTCCATCCACAAGGCTTCATCTTTGACCATTTCCTGCACGCCTTGGCATGAAGAGGTGGGGTGACGGGCAGCGTAACCCCTTGGAGTCCTAGCAGAATCCAAGCGCTGTAGTTCTTCTTGTTCCCATCGGTCCATTGTGTTTGCAAGTTTTACTACTGTAAAACCAATTATATCAAGACAATAGCGTGACTATACTTGGTTACGGAGGGGTTGAATCAATTTCACAGACCTATTTCGGAGGATGAATTGAGAAAAACAACAAACTCACTAAGGAAAGCAACAGGAAAATTAGATGTGACTCAGAAGTGATGGGTCGGTCTCGACGATGTTCCTTTGCAGTTGGGATATCGATTCTGCTGAAAAGACCTGGCCGTATACAGACACGTTTCTCAGTCTGACCCGACTTTATTAATATTAGTGGCTGAAACTCTTTCGACATTCAAGGCTATGTGGCACAGAGGTCTACAACCTGCAAAGTCCCAGGTTGTGTCAAATTCTAAAAGGTTTAAGTGTATATTGACTCAATACCGAAAAGAGAACAGGTTGACCAACCACATGAACATGATTGCTTACTGCATCACCTGTGGACTCGGAAGGAACCAATGGATGGTATTTACCCCAAGTGCAAGCTCAACGCCCGTCAGTGTCAACATTCATGTGGTTTCGCAAGCAGGAGCTTCTCAGTTCTCAGTTTCAAACGATTCTGGAACTAAACGCCCACCCAGTGGGACACCACTGAATGCAGGCTAGCTGGCATTTGTCCCTAAACATCCCCATCATGGTTTGCTTCCCAAAAAGACGTATATTTGTATCCATTCCGTATCCAAGTGGGTGTTGATCACGATTATCAGAATGCCATGAGATGCATTTATTTCACATTTGTGACTACCACTTTGTGGTCTCATCGGCAGGTACTTGACCGCTTTGACAATTGTGCAGATGTTCAGTGTACCCAGAAGCAATTGGGTTCCAATGTGCATTTGGGGTTTCAGCATTCTATGAGGAAGGTCACTCATTATTTGACAATGTCCTGCGACTCAAGTTGCCGGAGCTGAGTGCTTGTTTGCTATTTATGTTCAGTAGCTTTTTAGATATTATGAGATTACATGTGTAGGAATTGCTTGTGCATCGTTTTTTTTTGGATGTCTTATGAATGCGTATTTGGATCTGATATCGTATGATTGCATATGAACGTGTTTTGTGTATTTAGAGTATCACAAGCAAAGATACTACTTCGCATGTCAAAGGAGAAGAGATGTTATCTCTTATATTCTCTTACCATATGCAGTTATATTTCATACATACCTTCATACCTGTGGAGATATGGTTCTGTCGTCCATGTTTGTAAATAGGTCTCTTAAGGGGAGCAGACACACCAGTAGGTCCAAGGCCCCGCAATGTTTTCCGTAGCATCCCTGGCCGTAGGTGAAAGCCTTTTCAGAAGCCTTGCTGTCCAAGGAAGCCAACGTTTGAAGTTGATATTGGTTGTGGTGGGGATGGTGCTGCTTCAAACAAACTGAAGAAAGGCAAGGTCATTCGCAGAGTGGTTTGATATACATACATACCAGTCCGTAGCATATAAAGGCGCCTATATTGACATTTCAATCCAATATCAGAATACACTTTCTGTACTGTACACAGGTATTTCTTCAGACCGCTGTTTTTCAGTACCAAACAAGTACCTGTGC
>VSDK01007199.1:272805-285305 GCA_009767595.1 Symbiodinium kawagutii | reverse complement strand
CCTATTGAAAATGACCATCTATGGATAGTTGAGGTACCACCACTTATTTATAAGATGCCAAAATGCCGCTTATGGTTCATTGTTTTACATGGTTTGCCTTTAATTTTTTTGGAGGGTCAAAGCCGTTTGCGATTCGCGCTCAGCCGCTGGGCAGCAGCCCTTTTGGTCCTTTTGATTGATTCTATACTATTGTTGATGACCTGAAAGCATCATTTGTGTGTGTTTTGCCTTGAATGTGATATGTATAAATTCTAGTTGATTTCCTCACTAGATTCCTTCAAATTGCCTTTTTTGTTGCTGTAATTAAACAGTATTGCTTGGTTCTATCCTAATGTTGCGATATCCTTTTGCTAAACAGTTATCCCTTTGTTTGATTAAATAGAATATTCTATATACACTACACTACCTGTAGAATATTCACTTATGCATATGTTAATCAGTCTTACCTGTTGCTGGTGTTGGTCAGCCTCTCACACCCTTTTGCGTCAGGCGGGTTTCGATCCCAACGAGTGCAAAGCCCCAGCCGCTGCCGCGGGTGGTAGCAGCTGCGCAGCTGGTCAGCCAGATGGAATAAACATGCCAGAATACCTCAGGTTATGTCACTCCATAATATTCATCATCATCATCCCTATGGTTGCTTATGAACCCCGATAAGCAATCATTAATAAGGCATAGCTGTTGATCACCATCACCTATTTTTGTCGCAAAAAGTGCTAACAATTTGGGTGATTGTGCCACTTTATTACCTTGTATTGTTGTTAGGCTATCCCAAGCTGTGGTAGGTATCCTAGTATTGTACCACTAGACTCGTAGTATAGTTATTAATTCCCCAGTATATATTGTAATATTCCCTCATTGTTGACCATTGTCACTTATCCTTATCCTTAGTGCTATAACCATTAGTCATTATCCCCAGTATAGATAGTGTACTGTTGGTTCTCCATAGCATTATTATCCCTTTATAGTATCAACCATTCTTATCCCCAGAGATCCCTGGAGATCCCTTCATATCTCTAGGGATTCACCATGACATGACTTTCCCTAGTATTAACTACTATTATCCCTAGAGATCCCTTGATAGCCCTAGTGATTAACCATGATTTTCCCTATAGTGACCATTCAACCAGTCTAGTAACCATTCAGCCAGTCTTTCGCAGACCTTCCCTGCGCGTCGTCGCACATGTCGTGACCGTGACCATGGTCCCAGGACGCGGGTCTACCACAACCGGACCAAGAAAAAGGCGCAAGCTGGGCTGCTCTCCGAGGCGCCCCCGGGGCGCCACGGGGTGATCCACCATGGCGCAAGCTGAGCTCTTCCCAGGCACTGAGCTGCCCATGGAATTCTTGGGGAAAGCTATCAGATGCATGGGAATTCCCAGAGCTGGATCAGATCTGATCTTTTGAATCACTGATTTTAGGGGTTTTCCAGGTTGATTTGCCAGAAGGTACGATACAATTGGAGCTTTCCCAGACTTGGATACTGAGATGGTACTGTGGCTAATATATGTCGGAGTCCCATTTAGTCCTTCTGCTTTATGATCACTATGCGCTGATGATATAGTGGTTGCTACTTGTCGTGTTGAGGTATGTTGATGCAGAGAGACATGTTTCCCCAATTAATTGTAAATGCTTCTTTGCAGGCACGGTGCCATCAAAAGGGCAAAAGGTCGAACAGCATTTTCGTTGACAGTGGTTTATGAGGGACCCCCTCAGAAATTTCTTGATTTCAGAGTCCGTGAAATAGATTCCCGACCTGGTCAATCAACCTAATCAACCTACTAGTTGTTTCAACAATAAGATCAGTGAGATATCTCGGAGCTAGGAAAGTGCCTTGAATCACAGATACATCCTGAGTCAACCTAGGTAGGTCTTCTCGTGCATTTGGTACTTGACCTAGATTCCTCCCATGGCGGCACCCAGATGCCCCCGACAGGAGCAGCGAAAGATGTACCCGAACAATCCAGCTGAGCAGTAAGTGCCAGAGTGCCTAGATGCGCAGTGACCATCTTGCCAGTCGATCAACTGCTGTTTTTTTTATTTTTCATTTTTATCTGGTTTAGTTTCAAGTCCATAGGCAGCTTGTTTCAGAATAAGATATCATCATATATATTTACAGACATGACATATATATATATATATATATTGTTTTTTTTATGTTCAATAGAATCTGTCAAGTGGTAAGAGCTGTGAATTTGGCACCACTCAAATGTGTCGCGTGCGGGATTCTTCAAACCCAGTGTGAAGTGAACGCATTTGGCCTCACAAGGTGTAAAGGTAGGGATAGATAGGGATATGCCAAGAAAGTATGTGTATATCTTATGAATTTGATACAGATACAATTTGTATCAATTTATTAAAGGAAAGCAGATGGTTCCATTGAAGCCACCTAAAAGGGAAACAATGTGATGGGATAGCTATCGATACAGCAAACAAATAGTCCGACTGTGTTTGCGACAATGAAGGCTCTCAGTCTACCACGTGATTGTCCAAAACTGATTGGCAAAACAATACTGGTTCCTGGTTTCAAGCATTCTTGATTTTCCCTGCCATTTTTTGAACAAATGGTTGGTTGACTTCTTTTTTTTTATAGGGGTGGTTCAACCACGAACCAGAATAGTTCTAATAGTTCTTGATGTCAAGCTCTTTGTTGGAACCGCCACGTGGATTTGTTGCCAATCATGCGTAGCACTGGCAGTGTTAACTAGCTCATGAACTTGATCTATCAGTTTGTTTTCACTTCTGAGTGGTTAAGCTTGCAGCAAACGGACGGAGCGCTGCCAAATATCAAACAAACGTGTTGCTCAGCAGAACCTAGTTATTTTGCGGAGTTTGGGCATTTTCACACAAGGAATTTCGGAAGTTTGACGGAATCCCCTGGATCGGTTCGAGAAAGCTCACTATGTTTTTTTGCCAAAACAACATATCAATTTGACACCAAGTGCTCAAGAGCTCAGAAGCTCAGAATGCCTCTAGATCCAACAGAATCCAACACTTCAAAACTGATACCAAAGAAAATTTGCTGCTCCACAGAATTTGCTTTGAGTATGACAAGCGAAGAAAACCTGAGTCATGTGTAAGAAGGGTGGAGTTTATGGCCAGGAAGCAGTGAGTGTTTTCTTGTGTTCGGCAGTATGTCATTTGACGCAAAGCCCCCATAGTATGATAGGGGACGCATAGGTGAAACCAAGGCCCCTGGGCAAGCACTGATTGATTGTCGGTGATTGTATGTCCTAATTATTTTGGACATGTTGGAATTGATTAATGTTGGTTTCTGATTAGTATCTACCTGTTGGTTTCATCTATTTTCATTACTTTAGGGGGGGTTACACTAATCAGAAACCAACATTACAGTTTGTATGTCCACTATAACGTGTCCTACTAAAAAAAATACGTGGATACGAACTTCTGATATGTAGATTGGCACACAGTGACACCCTATGGTTTTCTGATCGTTTGCGGCTGCGAAAAAAGGCATGGCCATTTGGAATGGACATGACCTACCCGGTGTAGCATGATCAGTGCACAGAGTATTCAGATGTAAACGAGATGTGTGTTTGATTCTACTGCATGTGCACTTATGTGATTTGATGCAATCTATATCAAGTTTGCTTCTGCAATTTCAACAAACATTGTCAAACATGTGAACGGATTACTTGTCAAAAATTGTTCTGGTGTGTATCCACTCCATTCGTCATTACTCTATGTAGCCAGCATGTTTTTTGGGTGCACGCGATTTTCCACGCAACCACGTATCTGAGGAAATGTGTGGCAAATCTACTGTTGTTTCCAGATTACAATGTAAACCTATGTGAGTATCTGACATTTTGTTACCAAATATTTGTCCAGATTATAATGTAAAAATCCAATATTTTGCAGCAGATCCTTGGTGAACTTTGGAGAATCCCAGCAGAAACAACCCCATCGCCGCGCCGAAACAACGGGGGCCCAACGAGCGGCCCCGAGACCCAGACCTGGCCAGCAAAAGGTTTTGCATCTCTCGATGCTTATGACAACTGGACCGATGAGCATGTGTTGCATAAGCATGTTGATAAGGATATTAGTTTGGTGGGTGGTTTTAAACATGTTCCCCGCAACCCCCTGGTTCGCCCAGGACCAAAGTGCCACGCCGCCACAGGTTCCAGATGGCTCAAGCCACGGCAGCACACACGTTGAATGCTATATGATGGTTGATCATGAAACTCAGACTCAATGACCCACCCCCACAAAACCATATGTTTGAATGCTATATGATGGTTGATCATGATAATCAGACTCAATGACCGACCCCCACAAGACCATATGTTTGAATGACAACAATGATGACGATGATGGCACTCATGATGATCAAGATATCCATATCCAAGTTGGCCCGCAAGCCATGTTCGGTTATCATGTTGAAGGTTTGAGTTTTTTTTGAAAGATTTGTTAACCGAGAAGCTCAAAGACAGCGGCCCTGCGCAGGAATTTGACCCGGGCAAACCTAGGGGTTGCAGCGAACATGTTTTACCTAGTAATTATTAACAAATGGTTGGTTGACTACTGTAATATTTTTCACATGAGTTAAAACCACCAACCAGTAATGATGAGATATTATTGATAAGGATGGTGAATTATGTTATATCATAATTAAGCACTAATGAGGATGGTTATTTACAATGATAGGATTCATAGTTTTCTAAAAAATTGCTATTTACCATAAGCATATGAATGACATTATTGATAAGGATGCTTACTCAGGTGATCCCTTGTTCACATTGATTGATAAGGATAGCTTGTCACAATAATGATGGTAAAGGGATAACCTCTTAAAGAGGATTGATAAGGACTGAGAAGTCCAGCTATTAATGGTTGATAGCTCATCAATGATAGGATTGGATGTGGATTGAAGCAACATACCAAAATAGTTCGTTGGATCGCAGTGTTCTGTGCAACATGCTACTGCTGAATTATTTGAGGGAGTCTCAGCCTAGAAGAAGGGTCGTTTTGAAGAATGTTCTAGAACAACTTGACCAGTAACAAGAGAGGCTACGTTGATTGAATGAAACTCTATGTCCCCAGTGAACACCCACATGGTCAGAAAACAAACGGGCATGGTATAGAGATAAGTGTGATGAAAATGCGTACGGATTTTCCATCGCAAACACATGAGGATCCTTCATTACCATACATGCTTCCAATTTTCAGTCCGTGGGTCAATCTCATAAACCTTTTTTCAGGAGGGGAAAGCGTACAGTTTGAAGTTTCCCAGCAGTGCTCATTCTGTGGATCAATGAGTCAGAGGCTATCATGTAGTTCAGTCCATTTGCGTAATCACGGGAAAACGCCGGACAAAGTGTCAGTAGCTTGCGTGGAGTAGCCGTTGTTTCCGTTTAGTATATTCGCCTACAAGATGTGCAAGAACATCGAATCTATGAATATAGAGTAGAAAGAATATCGAATCTATGAATATTTTACATCGTAGATTTTTTGATGTATATAATTATATTTTTTGATTGTGTTCCTGTCTGGGGTTGTCCAAGAACTGGAATAATACAGTATCTACTCCGGCATGCTTCTTTATGTACAATTTATTTATTTAATCATGTATTTTCATAACAGTCATGCTGGTTTTTGCATCCTCCAATATAAAACCAGTGTACAAATAAAAAGCATGCAGCATGATAGGTATCAGAATGCAAACCTATGTACGGTCAGCAAGTGATCGTGGTTTGCAGCTGCATCTGCCAGAATCCTCAACCACTTTTTTTGCTTGTTATCTCTGATTATTGTCTAATGACTATTGCCAAGCAACTCTATGAGCCAATTTTATACTACCAGTTGAAATTGTGTAACCATTATTAACCAATATTAACCACCATTATTGACCATCATTGCCATTAATTATCATCACCAATCATTAGTCCTTATTAATTACCATCAATAATTACTACCTATATTAACCATTATCATCAATTATTACCTACATAGGTGATCATCATTACCACCATTATTGACCATCATTGCCATTAATTATCATCACCCATGATTAGTCATGGCAATGATGATTATTATCAATTTAATAATCATCATTGGTCATCATCATTTTTAACCATTATTCACCATCATTTGCCATTATTAACCACCAGTAGTCATTATGAACTTATTAACCACCAATCATTATAACCACTAATACTTATTATCCTACCATTTGTCATTATTATCATTACCGTGATTGTCTTTCAAACAACCATTATATATATATATATATATCATTGGTAACCATTATCAACCAGTATAAATCACCTATTGAGAATAATCACTATCACATCAACCACCATGATTCACCATCATCAACTATCACTATGAAACCATTCTTACTATTTCAATATCATACCGTTATTTATCACTATCAACCACCACCAACCACCACTATCAACCAATATTTAACCATAGTATCAATCATCACTAGAATAACCATCATCAACCAGTATAAATCACCATGGTGGTGAATCAACCACCACTATGAGTCACTATCAAGTGCCATGATTCACCACGATTGCCAGGCCGTCCGGCAGCTGGCCTTTGACTTTTTGCGGCGTCCTGTGCACGTCCACATCGGTGCGATGCTGCGGTGCTGCGGGTGGCGAAGAGGGATGTCCATGTTGTAGATGATTTTTTGGGGGTTATGAGGATTTTATAGGACTTTTTGGGGATTTATGAAGATTTTATAGGACTGTTTGGGATTTTTTACGTATTTTTTCAGGTAATCCTGGGGATTTTATAGGGATTTATAGGGATTGATCTATCAGGATTTCTTAGGTATTCTTTAAGTGTTCGTCCTGATTTGATAGGGATTTTCTACAGAGGTAATTATAGGAATTTTATTGGGATTGTATACCGATTTCACGATTGACAATGATTGATAATAGGGGATCATCACCAACAATAGTGTTTCGACAACGACTACATGGTGGTTTCTCAAACCATACGGAACCCCCCAAGTGGTTGAATTATTATTGCTGTGAATGACTTGTACAAAGGATGACTTGAGGGTACCTCATTTTGAACCCCCCTTATCATGTGGCTTTATGATATGGTGATGGTATAGCTGAATTTTTGTTATGTATTGTTATCATGTGGATAAAGGATTACTGACTAATGTGGTTTCAATACGGGGATACTGAAAAGTTATGATTGTGTTACGGTGCGGTCATGGCAATATTGTGGATCAATGTGGCTTTAGTATTGCCAGCGAATAGTGGTGGCAAGATTTGCTAGGCAACATAAACCTGTAAGACTCACTGCTCGAGAAGGAGCCTGCAGAACGCAGCTTCACCATGCAGTTGGGTTTTAACCCACAACCTTGTGCGGTCCATGGGCAGCTCCCAAACTGCCTGCTTCCAAGCACGTCCAAGTTCCACAGATGGCTGTATTCCGTATTTGTGGGACTTTGTTCAGGAAGGTGTAGTGAAATGCGGGCGTACTGGCTGTTAGCATCAATTCATTTACGCCAGCTTCCTTGTACTGATGTATCATTCGGTAGGATGAATTGGTGGTCCCCAAAGATGGTTGACAGTTCCACACACGTTCCGTTGGTCAGAAATAGTAATTTCCACCGCAGAACCCTAACGCGACCAAGGTTTCTTCCAAGTCAAGCTGCCAGTGTCATGATCTGATAGAGCACAAGCTGTTTTATTTTCAGTTCCGCTTGGTGCCATGGAATCCATGGAATGCGAAGCATGACCATTTGTACTGGGGACTCTTGATTTGGCCGATCCTTCTTTGACATAGATTGTTTTTTGAGAAGTATCACATCTACAGTCTAATGTCCTTTCCTCTCCATTGGCTTTGGGCCCAAATCATCCCCATCATTCATGATCATATATGTATATAATGAATAATGATATATATATATATATTATACATATTTGTTTACTTATTTGCATTTCCCTATGTATTTATATCTACTGCATACAATATGTTTTCAAGCCCCCACAAATCAAGAGCACAGCAACTACCAAAACCACAATCCCAACTTACCAAACCGCTCCATTTGTGCCATCCACAACCAACAAATCCACCATGGATATGGGAACGCCTCGCTCCAGGTGAGATGAACGCGGCGAAAGCGAACACCGATGTGACACAGCACGTTGTACTTCTAGAGAGGCGGGCAGCCTGGGTCACCGTCCCGAAGCTATGGCAGTGCCCTGTGGAACCACGTTCGAGACATGGGCGCCCTGTTTGGTGATGGCATCTACACCTCCCAAAATGCTGAGGGAAACCAAGGCTTGTGGGCTGAATTGTTACGCTTGGGTGCCGTTACACACCACTGTGATCATTGATGCCGTTCCCTACTTCCTGGGTCCGGCCCCACTGAAGGCTCACCGACAAAGATCGGAAGCTGGGGAGCCCAGAGATGGGCCGGGTCGATGTGATGACATGTGCAACCAAAAGAACTGCACCATCTGCGTGTTGGTGGTTTTAAGCATGTTTTATTTTCCTCGTATTTACCAAGGGTTGGTTGGTCGACTCATAGTTTTCCTCGTATTGCCGAAGGAGGCCGAGTTCTCTCCAAAGGTCCTGTTCGACATATCGCTCTCAACCCTTATGCGTGTGAGCTTTGGGCTCTTTTAAATGCTATTTCCATTGCCTCTCAACCAGCTGTGGTTCACACCGACTGTTTATCCATTGTTGGTCAGTTCCAATTTCTTTTAGATCATGACCATGTTCCCTATACTTGGTCCCATTGGCATTGGTGGCGCTCTCTCTCCTTTCAAACTGGGCGAGCCATACACCCAAAGCCGTTTCATGTGCTTTGGTGCCCTGCGCATATTCTTGAACACATTCCTTGTGAGCTCATTTCCGACAACCTCGCTGCACAGTATAACACCAATACCAGGGATATTTTTCATAATCGGAAAGCTGATTCAGTGGCTAAACAAGAGCTAAAAATGCACTTCCAGAACCGACATAAGCAATGGGATTCAAACAAGGCCCATATTCTTTGCCATCAAACATGGCTTGCTCACTTTGATGTTTGCATTTCCTCGCTTCCACGACCATCGCTGCATGTTGAAGATCAGGCAGTTGAAGCCGCACAGATCCCAAACTTGCCGACCATACAAGATGACGTTGAAATCTTCAAAAAACTCCTACCCCAATGGATTTGGGAACCCGACCCAATAAAATACACTTGGCGGTCAAATTTTGTACCAGCAAGGTTGAACACTTATGCTAGTATTAGCAGTGAAAATTGGGAAATTGCTGTTGATTTTCTCTTGAACCTTGTGTGGTGTGAGGATCAAAATTTCTCCACCTCCTTTATGGAGCTGTCATATCAATTTTGGTCTAGTGGATTACGATTCTCGTTGGTTGATGAGCACCCCTCTGTTTATGCATCACTGATTCGAAAAGTAATTTCGCAGGCAATGCGACAGCAGCCCTCATGTCCCATCATTCCTGGGCACATACATGCTTCTTCTAAGTCTAATGGGAAAACTCACCCCTCTGGGCGTGTGATGGGTGCCTACCCTCTTCTTGATGCATTGGCCTTGAAACAATATGCCATTCCCTTGTGCTGGGGGAGGAAGCACCCGCTTCACTTGTGGAATGTTCCTTTCTGAATGTTGATCGCCCCCCAAACTCACCGGATTTCTGACAGAACCAGTTTTTTAGGTTTGGATTGCATCAATGCGTGCTTTCCAGTTAACGAACAGCCTGGCTGTTCCACAGAAGGTGGAACGCCTTGCTGCTAGGGAGGGACCCTGGACAGCAGCGAGTGAGTGGTCGACTCATATTTTTCATGGGGGTGGTTCAACCACCAACCAGTCTGTATTTTTTTCAGTGAAGTGGTGCGTTCAAAATCTGGTTGCTCTTGTTGCGTGGGGAAGACATTGAAGTCATTGTAAACGTACATCCGCAAGTGATATGGTACCATCTTATGATAATTTTCAGGTGCACAATGAATGGTCAGTTGAGTCAATGTACAAGGTACATCCTATCCTTCAGGCTCAAGGCACATTCCAAGTTGGGGGTAGTGACCTTGTGCCAAACCTAGCCATTGCTTTGAGTCGTTCTTGCTGGAGGTGAATCAACCCGGCTAGTTGACTCTCAATATGGGAACGTACCAAGTGTCTCATAATGTATATACATGTGTGTGTTTGTGTATCATGTATGTATATGAATATGGATATCCGGTTGTGTATACAGTAGTTCTGTATACATCTGTGCGCATATGCAAATATAAATACACATACAGGGTTCAGCATAGTCCAGTACAGGATTCCCTGTTAACTGACCACCTAGCAAGACCGCCATCGGTGGTTGACACAACTTTAGTTGTGCAATTTCTTATGATAAGTTTTCAACGGGAACCGGAGATCCCAGGTCCCAGGTATATGTTTTTGGCATACATATGTACACATACATATAGTGTTATACACACATGCATGTATTGATACATTTGCACATGAAGCTACTGTATATATATATATATATTTACATATATATATATATAGATATAGTTATCTAAGTAAACGTGAATGCATATTCGAATGTCTTTGTTTTCCATACATTTCCATAAATCATGCATGTATTTATATATATATATACATGTACATATTGTTATATGTATATACATACACATATGTAAACTATACATACATGTGTAAATACTGGGCAGGCATTTTGTGCCTACGTTGGTGCAATAGAGTTACATTTGGTGAGTAGGATTCTTTCCATGGTATTCTCCCAAAGCAACGCATTTCTTTTGCAACTTGGATCCCGCTTGGCAAGCAACATCAATCACCAAGCAATGGTTCTCCCCTTGGTATATGTGGTGGTTTCTCAAAATAGGGGAACCAAGAAATGTGTGGCTTACTCATTTCTAAAAATGGCTTTCAAACTGGGTGGTTTGGGGGTATCCCTTTTTGGAGAAACACTACTATATTACCATATAGCTTTATGGAAGAAGCACTTTGTGCTAAGTAGATGACCTGCTCTATTTACATTTCCTTTGGTACTCCAACGTAAAAATGTTCAATGCACCATTTCGAGATTGCTTGATGGGTATGGCCATTTTCCATTGCAAGGGACCATGGCGTGCCAAGTCATAGGGATCATGGCAGCACTGATACGCACACCATGTGAGATCCAGCTTCGAGGCTAGATGAGATGTTGTCGCAGCACTTGGGAGAGGAGACAGAGAGCGTGGCATGCCTGATACCGCGTTGCAGAGCTGACTGCGGAGATGAAAGGATGTCTAGTGTAAATATATTTTTTTTATTTATATATATATATATAATTTTTCATGTTTACATTTATATACATATATATTGATATTTGTATACATATATATATATATATTGATTAAGAAATGTTTTTATATACATATATGTAAAAACACTATATATGTTTGTTGGAGATATGGCTCATGACTGCTATACATGATTCACAGGCATGGCTCATGCCCAACTAATATTCTTAATCACGACAACTGATTATTGATAGAGACAGTCAAGTTTGTAAGTATTGGTTGTATTTGGTTGTTATATATGGGTACATCATCATCCATGCCGAAGAAAAGTTCACTTCTAAGAAAGGGAACACAGCAACGTTCAGTGTGTCACCAATGTTTCTCCTGACATCAGTTGGTGCAGTTCCAGACAGGTATCCAACGTTGGCTGTGACACCAGTATGTATTTAGATGTAGATCTTTGACAAACATATTGACTATTATTGACTGGTATATGACATTTATGTGTGTGTGCATCTAATAGTGTGTATCTAGATCTTTGCAAAGGTCATACAGAATGGACCTTCGATCTTTATGGTTTGTTTCTTTCGAATACATGCATCGAAGCATCTCTATGGATATTTAGGGGCACACATCTCTGTTTGCCGGATAAAGTGGACATCTGCATCAGCTCTGTTCTTGTGACCCAAAGCGCAGTGAAACTAGGCTGTGCGTCGGGTTTCATATTTGGATGTAAATCATATGCAAGATGAAGTGACATGTCAACCCTAGAATGGTAAACCATAGAACATGAACCCTACACCTCAAAACCTTAGATCCAAAAAGAAAACAACACACTTGATTGTGTCAAACAAAAAGCACACGCCCTTCTTCATAATCATGTTTCATTGTAAGATTTACCCATGAAATGCCTGAGCATCTTATAAGATACTCCATATGATATATTCAGAAAATGGCTCATCAGATGTTTTAGAAGTCCCCACAAGATGCTCGTGGGCAAAAGGGGGTTTGCGGGTATAGGTATATGTCTATGAATGAATACCTGCTCAAATATCAACACTTCGATGGTGGACGCTTATTGATTTGTCGCTATTTAGTTCAAAAGATAAATGATGATTGATTGATGATAGATGGATAGATCAGCATGTATCCGTTTCTGATATACATATTTAAAGTGTATACATGTGTGGATACTGTTATCCAATCACCACGCACTTATTCTTCATTTCCGCACACAATTCAATTTGAAGAGTGTATTCCTGCT
>VSDK01007199.1:219608-272776 GCA_009767595.1 Symbiodinium kawagutii | reverse complement strand
ATTTGAAGAGTGTATTACTGCTGATAAGTGAAAGTGTCACCATCCAGCAAATGTATGTGTAAAAAAACCTTAATACATATTTATATACAGGTCTGTTCCCATATGCTAAAAGAATGTGTCATGCCTGAAGAATCACTGCCATTGGCAAGCCGTGGGTCCCTTGGTAGAGGCAGTCATTTTGCCTGTTTTACGTGCAGGACGAACTGGCCATTGTCTTCGTCTCAACAAAGAGATGCGTGCAGGAGGGGCATTAGTTTGTGTGCATTGTTTTTGGAGTAAAATCTCTAAGAGAACAGAGCAGAGTCATTTTTTTTCATTGGCGAGCTTTCTCAAGAGGAGATCAGCAAGTTCCCCTGCACTGGTTTGGATTGATTTTCAGTGGGTAGTTGGTCTAAGCAAACCACTATCAGTATAAAGTGTCATTTGGTTTGTTTCTTCCTCCCATTGTTTGGGCAGCTGACAATGTCAAGGCCCTTTCGCCAGAGGGTATTGACAGCCATCAATGCCACCACCGCCAAGAGACATTAGGGAACCCTGCAGCCAACGCAGCTGCTGCATGTTGTTGTAACATTATTGGTATAGGTGAGTTCATACGCATTCATGTAAGAACTTGGGCATGTCAATACGGCAACAATTTAAACTTTAAATCACTGTTTCATCCGAGTTGCGAACAGATGGTAAAAGAGAACATGGCAGTTTTTTACAAAGACAGATGTGTATCTAACCATTTGACCCTTCAGAAACCCACAACGGTGAATCATGAGCCAGTGCTGGACTGATGGTTTGCTGAGCCCATGAGTGGCAGCATGAATATGATGAACCTGTCTCTTGCGATGGCCACCAAACTCGTAACAGTTCATATCAGCTGTGGTTATGATCCGATGATCTTAATCATGGTTCACACATCATCAACCCAGCATACAGGTGGTTTGAATCCAGTGATCGTGATTGATGTGTTATTAGCTATGTAATTATTAAGTATGTGTTGATTTATATCAAAGTATACCATCCTTATTTTCCAGCCACCAACAGTTATCCCCCACGATAATCATCCAGCACAGCTTATCATCGCCCCATCATTCGGCTGGGCTGCGGGAATCCCCAGGACATCGCCAGGTTACTGTGGCATCATAGCTTTGGAGTGGCCGAGATCCATGGTGACAAGGAGCGTTTGCGCGGCACAGGGCGCATGCCCGGGGAGATCGTTGGGCGCATGGCGCATGATGGTACCTGGTAGCTGCGCAACATATGAAAACACCATGGTTCAATGCTTCAGAAGGTATGATGTGATCAGATGGTGGGCGGATGCAAGTCGCAACTCTGAATGTTGAATATCAAGTGGTTCACAGTCTGGTGGATTGGGATTCTTGCATGTTGATCAGCAGCATTGGATGATGCAATGAGAACTACAGGTCAAGAATGGTCAGGACTCAGGACCTTTCAGTTGTCCAAGGTTCCGAAGATTTGATTGGATGCTTTGGATTGTCTTCACAAATTTGCACATATCTCGTCTCTCGCATTCTGACGACACAGACGCCATCAGACCGCTGTGGTTTGCAAAGTGATGACGAGACAAGAACGGGATATCCATGAGTTCACCATGCCACTATCATAATTTAATTAATGATTGGTCGTGCTTTTTACTGTATAGGCATCTTCAGAAACTCTTGCACATTCTATTTTGCAGGAATATGATCCGAAACCAACACACCCTTACCATATGTTTATAGTAAAATACGTATTACTTTGTCGCTGTGAAGTTTGCTGTGCATATATCTACTTTATACATTTCAAGCAATATATACACGTGCATATCTTGATATTTGGATGATCATCACAGAACACATTTGCTCCTGAGGACATCAATCCACCCTCCATTGACGGATCGTCGCAGAGCCTTGGCCCAGGATCAACGAGAACGCGATTTGGCCTTACGCTCTTTCACCAATAAGGAGAAGAGAGTTCCAACCTCAGCAATTCGATGTACCCAGCTGAAAAGATCCCGAAAGATGTTATTCTTGCTGAATGACAACTTGATGATCACGTGTATTTGGCATGCTTTCAGTACGTATTTTCTAGTTATGTCGTTCCGAGCAAACCTGTACTACAACTGAGTGCAGATCCGTCCTTGTTTGAGGGGCCTTCAAAACATGTTACAGTGCCACCATTGCATAATGGTAGAACACATGTTTGATCGCTTGATAATCTTGGCCAACCAGCTCAGCCATTGGTCCAACTGAGTCCAACTGCCCCCACAGCCGTTATACCATCGACCATCGCCAATCATCCTTTTTTTTGCGGGTTTACAATCTTCATGACTCATGATGGGTTTTGCCAAAATTCTAGATCGAAGTTTCAAATCCCCTGTACCCAATCTGGCTGGCAAATGTTGGATTGCCATGATCAGGTTCCATTGGGTATTGGGATTCAGGAAGAAGCAGAAACAAGGTACCTCAACAGGCAGACAACCAGATTGTAGCAACTGTTTGCTGCTTCTCACCGCCAGTAAAAGTCTTTGTCCAGCACCAAACCTTATCCATTAGCGGGTATGAATTTACACGACTTTTGTCTCACATTGTTGATGCAGTGGAGAATTAATCCTTCAAAGTCAGTGCTGGATTAAGTATACATGGCTATAGATATGGCTATGGGTCAAAACCATTGTTTTCCCTATTGTTGTTGGTGGAAAATCCCCTATTAGTTGGTTGGTTAATATTGACCCATAGCCACATAGGAACACGGAGTACAAGGTTCAGACCACCAGTTTGATCAGCTTTAGCGGAGTTTATAGATTTGATCCGTCTCCACATCAACATGCGGCATTGACCCATGATTGTTGGTCCGGATGTGCAAACATGTACATGCACATGAATCCTACGCATGCATGCATTCTAACTTAGACCTGTACATCCGTGGCAGATGTGTAATATACAGATAGATGCCAGTGATTGTATAATATCACCATGCATAATACACACATGTAAATACTACTTCTACATATGTATGATATCACTATACTATACATGTACATAGTTACACCTGTACATCAACCTGCACAGGTTTCCATCCTCGTTGGATCGCGAGGTGATGATCGCCACCGACGTCGCGTCTCGGGGCCTTGACATCAAAGGTGTGGACCCCGGTGGTCGGTGGCCACGGGAGGCTGAGCTGTTGGAAGGTGGAAACGTCGGACAGGTGGAGTTAGGGGTATGTAGTGGTAAGGAACCCCAGGTGGATAAGCTCTATAGGTTTATTGGGGTTATTTCTATGGGAACCTCCAAGGCTTTCTGGGGATACCTGCTATTGATCAACCAGGGGTTTTATGAATCCAGGGTTCTCAATACACATATCCCCGTACCAGTGGTTCGCAAACAAGCACCCATGGTTATTGGTTGAATTCAAATATTTTTAGTTGGTCAACATGACTCTTTGTTTTGAGTAAGTTCAGATGAGCATTAGTATAAGTTAGTAGCACGGTATCACCTTTCATTTCTCTTGTCCCAACGTTTGGATGCACACGCTTCGATCCATGAACCATACATCCAAGAGTTTCCACCCCAACGAACAGCCACAAGGTGTCAAGCTGGTCATCAACTATGATGCTGCCAATACTCCCGAGGACTCTGCGCATGTCCAGCAACAGCACGCCCGTCTGATCGACGGACACCTCAAGTACTCCTACTTGACAAAGACACTAGCAGTACCACTGTACCTCAAAGGGTGCCCTGAAGACACCATGACAGTGCAACTGCAAGCAGCAGGCACTGATTGACTTAGCTTGCAAAGCTGCGGATTGAATCGATGGCAATGCGGACTAGGGTGGACTCAGAGATGCAGTGTGAAGTATTTATCTTGAAGTGTCCTTTCTTTGACTTTGTCGTTATACTTGTAGTGCATTCCGCTCAATTGCTGCTTATCAAAAATCTCTGGCTAGAAAAATGGTGATTCACAATAACCTAAGATAATCTAGAAATAATGGCTCTAAATAGCTTGGTTTCCCTCTTATGGCTGAGGTAACTATTTGGCTCTCCCGCAACGCATGGATCCCGTTGGATGAGCCGTCACTTCCAGGTGTTTCAACATGGCATGCTGGGATGCAAAGCTAGGGTTGGTCTGGGCGCGCTTGACGTTCTGCACACCAAGTCATCCCAAAACATTTTGTTTTTTTTCTAGGGAAACTATGGGAACCATGGGAAACCATGGCAACCCGTTACTATCAGAAGTATCACGAAGTGACGTCTACGGCATTGAGAAGGCGTTTGGCGTTTGTATCCTTCCTTATTGACTTAGTATTGTTTGCTTGATTGATGATGCTTATTTGGAATGATTAATGCCATTCTTAGATCGTTATCGATCATCACTGATTCTCTTTCATCGTTGATACTGTTTGCTCCTTACTTGGAACTTCAACTTACTTCTCACCATTGGCCATCACTATTATCATTATTCCACGTCATATTTTTCACCGTTGGCCACTAATATGATCGTTATTTCATTTTTCCAAGATATTTTACGCAGCCATTATCCTTGTTTCTCACCACCCTAAGGATCAGCATTCTTTTTCCATGCAGGACTATGTGCACCGCATCGGCCGAACGGGCCGCGCGGGCGAGAAAGGTCTTTCGTGCGCGGGCCGCGGTTCCTGGAAGTCAGGGTGCAGAATGGTACAACCCAGAACTGCCACTTGTATCCACTTATCGGATTGGAACTGAGTGTCGAACCACATATGAGTGTTATTGATGCTTGGTTTTTCTTGGCGAACATGTTCATGGGATGTTGCTTGACACCAAAGTATTTGAAGGTATACTTAATCTGGTTGGTGGTTTCAAACATTTGTTATTTTCCCTAGTAATTATTCACAATTGGTTGGTTGACTGATACTGTAGTATTCATGGGGTTCAAACCACCAACCAGCAATGTGTTTGCGTCCGAAGCCACGAACGGCCGTGCGGAAACCAGGTACACCTTCTTGGTCAAGGAGGATCCCTTAGACCTTCGAAAAGCGAAGGCCATCTTGGAGGCAGGTCATGGATCTCGATGGCCACGATTGTCAGATCAGAAACTGCCACGTTTCGTAAAGGTTGGGTCCCCAACAGAATTTAAGCAGACCACTAGCCCTGCAGGGTTGGGGACAAGCAGGTTATTCCCAGGAAATGAGTAAAGAAATCCTAACAAAACAAACTTTTTGGAGGGTTAAGTTGAGGGGAAGAAATTACGCCTCAACAAACAAATGCATAAGCAATGTATCACTTTGGTCTATTCAATGGGACAGGAGTTCAACCCACAGCTTTGTGTTGGCATGGAAAGACATACTGTAGACCCATCTGTGTATGTTGTCAGGTACCATCATGTATGGACACCACTATACAACTGTTGTGCTACTTGGCTGGGGGACATCCATTAGAAAGTGTACTGCCCAGAACCGTAGGGCCACTTTCGATCTGTTTCAGCAGTATTCAGCAGTATGTGGTGATGGGGTTTGCATCATTCCTGATGTTGTTTTGGAAATGTTAAATCTCCAACATGGAACTATGAACTGTCACGTTCATTGGTTGCTGCTATCATATCGTTCTTTTGTATTGCCAACCAGTATCAACCGTTTGTAGCGGGCATATTTCGTCTCACTATGATTGTTGCTTTTGTTTCCCTTCTAGTAATCAGCCATTATCAAACATTTCCCCTGGCAGTAGGCCCAGGTTGTCCAACAATAATATGCAATTGCCAGTCATTGTCTGAAGCCATGATCAATGATGACACTGAATAGCACTTGTTAATCAGCCATGTCACTATCTAGGAACCATGGTTGTTGGCTGTTGAGAATTGCTTTAGACAGACGGGCCCTGGTGTTGATAATGATGGTATCATTTACGGCATCTTGGTGTAGCTATTGACCATAATTATGATACCATCAATATTGTCCAATCAGCCATTTGATGGTCAATCAGCCACTTATTATGAAGATCTTTGATACCATTATACAGTAATTAGTTAGCAACAAACCATCAACTTTATTGTGAACACAAAGGTCGATCCCGTAGTACTCCAAGTGCCCAGGTACTGTGTTTGGACCCAAAAAGTCAGTCCCTTCATCTCACACAGTAGCACTTGAGCACTAGGGATCGGTCACTCAATAATGACGGATAATAATTGGTTATTCTTAGTGTAAGAGACATTCTGGTACTTAATGAGGGTACAACTGGAGCACTATTATGAAAAACTATCGTAACATTGCAATATAGGGAAGGAACAACCACGAACAATGACATGAAGGCAATCAGTCAACTAGTTGATAGCATCAACTGCTTATAAATCTTCAATCGACCATTGTTAGTGGAGAAACTATAGCAACATTGATAACAATGGTCGACCACTGGTGATTGATAACAGTGATCAACCATAATGGTCAACCAATGGTAATTGATAACCTATATGGTTAATTGTTTTTTCTCTGTTGTTTGGGCATTGTTCATACAGAAACTACGATGATTGATAACAATGGTCAATTAGTCAATGTTGCTTTCAAACCGCGGCTGGCTTGCCTCCCAGGTGATGCAAACCGCTGACCAGGAGGTTCCAGAGGCTCCGGGGCTTGGAAGCCCACGGTTGGGTCGCTGGGATGAGCTGAGGATGGCGTATCATGGTCCCTTAGCATGGGCTATAATTAACCATTAATAATTGTAAAAGATTCCTCATTGGTTGAAGATCCCAAGATCCCTAGCCGCTATAGTAACCACGATTCATGTAAGATCCCAAGATCCCTAGCCGCCATAGTAACCACGATTCATGTAAGATCCCAAGATCCCTAGCCGCTATAGCAAGCACAATTCATGTAAGATCCCGGAATTTCATATTTAGATATGTTTAACATGGTTGAAATTTGATGATATATATAATGGTTGTCTATAGCTGACCATAGTCACGTAATTATCCATAAATAGATTGGGTTACCCGAAACTATCCATTGTAGGGAAGCCGACCTGCTCAGGGGGTGCGGTCAACCCCGATCAATGTATTTGTTGAATTTGAGGACAGCAGTCGAGGAGCTTATGAACGTGTGTACATTTGTTTGTGCATATACAATTATGAACATGCACAAATGGTTGTTTGTATTATTTTGTTTTTACAAACATGCAAGAATACAATTTGCATTCCTATTTTATTGAATTAGAATTCATAGAATGTGATGTCCATCAATCTGATTATGTGATGTATTCTGATCACCAGGTGATCTGATCTTAATAACCAGCAAGGACGAGCCGGCAGCACTCCAGAGGCACGGCAGCAGATATGGCGAAAGTAGGCTGCAATCGATCACCAGCTTGGTGAATGGCTGTTAAATATCGAGGGATTAACAGGGATTAACAGGGATTAAGAACAGCTGCATTTTTCATTTACCATCATCAGGCATTAAATTTCCTATTGTTGTTGCTTATGAAATTTACCAAATCAACCATTAGCCTCCATGATGCCTAATGATGAACGAACCATGATGAATTGTTGCTGATTACCCAGCATAAATAACTCATGCCTAGTATTTCCTGCTGGTTGTTATCAATGACTATTGAATCATCCCCTAGAACTAACCCAGCATTATAAGCTTGAACTATCATGAACTGCTGGATCTCTCATCCCTCCTGTCGTCCCAACCAGGAGCTTCGACAACTGGTGGGTGTGAAGGCGTTGAAAGCCCCGAAAGGTCCCACCGGGCTGCCCATGGCTTGATGCAAAACATGGCTGAGATCCATAAGACAAGGGGTTAGCTGGTTGATATTTGTAAATGGTGGTTTCTCAAAATACGGGACCCCCCAATCAGTAATGGTTTATTACTATAAATGACTACTATAAATGGTTTATCACCCCATTAGTAGTCATTTATAGTAATAAACCAACCATTTTTGGGGTCCCCTATTTTGAGAAATACCCAAATGGCTGATAAAGCTGATAATATCCAGAATAATGAACACTATGTGAAGATGTTTATAACTGTCATCCGAAAATAGTAGACAAAACTGTTGACTAGCTGGATCTAGCTGGTCAATGCTTGAATTTTAGCTGATAATAACCAGCTTTGCGTGAATATGATGTGAACATGTTCTCAGCTGTCATTTGATCTAAAGAATGTTATGTTTTTCTTTGTGGATACATTCCATATATGTCATTCATTATGAAAATGACTTGCTTGCAGTACTGGCCAGGATTACTCACTTGTATTTTTGGACATGGTTTCATTCCTAAGGATTGGGACAGACAGTGTCAGATTCAGAATATGTATGAGATGATAAACAATGATGACGAGTTGTCCCACACTGGCAGTTTCTTCGACCATGATTTTCATATGATTGGGCTTGATTGGGGCACCCAGTGTTGATGAAACAGCAAAGTTCCGGTAGGTGGTCAAGTCAAAGACTTTTTGTTGGTTAATGTTGGCTGCACAATAGTATACCCCCCCCTAAATATTGATTGTTTTTTGGGGGGGGGTCAGCTTTGTAATTGTATACCTGAAATCTGGACTCTCCCCACGACTCTCCCCACGACTCTCCCCACGACTCTCCCCGAAGGCTTCTTTCTTTTCTTTTCTGTTCTTTTCTTTTCTTCTTTCTTTTAACGGCAATTTAAAAACAATAAGGAAGAAAAAAAATAGAAATGAGACAGGGAACTTGTTTTTTATTGCAGTTGCTAATTTCAATTTATAATTGCAATTGCAGGAGCTTGCAAGGGGGTACCCTTTGTGGACCTGTTTTTTGCAATTGTTCAAAAAGGTTTTAAAAAGAAAACAGCTGTTTTGAACAAGGACAAATTTTTGAGTTTGTAAAGGTTTGGTTTGCTTATGCTTTTGAAAAGCATTCAATCATATTTAGAACGCATTTACACACAATTAAGAACAATAAGGAAGAAAATTACTTTACTTCGAGTGATCCCCACCATGTCATGTCAACACCGCTTGTTAACTCTACTTTTGTCTGACATTCTCTCCGACATTTAGGATGACATTCTTTCTGACATTCTCTCCGACATCTCTTCTGACATGCTTTCTGACATATCATCTGGCATTCTCTCTGACATTCTTTCTGGCATATCTTTTGACATTCTTTCTGACATTCTTCACCTTAAAGGCCATCCTTTGTTTTCACATTTTAGCTTATATTCCATTCCTTCACATGCCTTGAGGCCAGGTATTTTGGCAGTCTCAAATGCCAACACCAAAACTGCATTCAACTGGTATCTCTTGGCACCTTGGCTTCACACATGACAACGGCGCATGGTATTTTAAATTCAACATACAGGGATATATAGGACACCCATGCAGTCTAGCTAGCTTTTTGGGAAGTGGAAGGAGTGGCAAGCATAATTAGATGTAGCTGCAGCCATCCGCAACCCATCTATGGCATTCTATGGCCATGTTCTACTCAAGGACTATGGCACACAATCACAAACTCCACTCAGGAAATCAACTTCAGACAAAGTTTCATGCAAATGTGCAACTGCACTGCGTACTACTGGGTTGCCGAGCGTTGTCCATGTTGAGAAAGTGCCAAACGGTGCCCAGTCAAGCCTAAATCTGCAGTGGCAAGAGCACCACCACCTCACCAAGGGAAACACTAGCCGTAGTCACTAGCCCTTTCATCATGATGACGTTGCATTCCCGACAAGGTTTGTAGTTGGATCGTCCTGAGGAATCTTTTCATCTACAGAACAAGCTGGCAACTGCAGCGAGAGCGGTCGTGAGCAAGGTAGGCGAACAAGACAGAGCCAGCCACGTGGACTGAGCAAGCAAATGGCAGGCTCAACAGAGCAAGCAGCTGAAAGTGTGGAGCAGCTGGACATGACATAGCAAAGCTGCGATGGAGCCATCAAAGGACAAACTCGGCGGAGGAACCAAGCCAGCCAGCTGCAGGAGCAAGGAAATGGAGAGAGGTAATTTGAATGAACACAGCAAGTGCGCAATTATTTCGAAAGAACCATCAAAGGGCAAACGCGACGGAGCATTCTCGTACCACTGCCATACCACTTCCCTATTTTAGCTCCCGTGCTGGCACCGCTCCCATACCTCTGCCGCGCCACCCGCATAAGTATCAACCAAATTCCACTACCACTACATCCCACTCCAGTACTGTAATGTTGTCGGCACAATAGTATACCCCCCCTAAGGGCGGGTCAGCTTTGCAATTGTATACCTGGAATCTGGGCTCTCCCCACGACTCTCCCCACGACCCTCCCCGAAGGTTTCTTTCTTTTCTTTTCTTTTCTTTTCTCTTCTCTTCTTCTCTTCTTTTCTTTTTTTCTTTTCTTTTCTTGTTTTTTCGTTTCTTTTTTTTCTTTTCTTTTCTTTTCTTCTTTCTTTTAACGACAATTCAAAAACAATAAGGAAGGGAAAAAATAGAAATGAGCCAGGGAAGTTGTTTTTTATTGCAATTGCTAATTTCAATTTATAATTGCAATTGCAGGAGCTTGCAAGGGGGTACCCTTTGTGGACCAGTTTTTTGCATTTTTTAAACAGGATTAAACAAAAAAAACTGTTTTGAACAAGGTCAAATTTTTGAGTTTGTAAAGGTTTGGTTTGCTTATTGAAGAGAATTTCATCACAATCAACAATTTTAGTACTGGTTGTGAACTGGTTTTCTGGATCATTAGATTAGCCCTTCTATAATTAAGTAAGGGAAAAATCTGCTAATTTTGGCATTTCCTGGAAATTGTTTGTAGCTATTGCGAATGCTGTCCTATTATTGCAACTGCTCTGGAGCAAGTTGACACTCTGTAATTAAAAATCAATAAGGGCTAATTTAAATTCAGTAAGGGCAAGAACATCCAGATCTGGAAACTATTTGTAGTTATTGCAAGCGTTTTACTATTGTGTTTACAACATTACAGCCATGACCATAATGGCTCTATACGATCATGATTTACGAAATCCGTACAGAGCTGTAAAGCATGTGTACAGCCAACAAAAGTCTTCAAATGTAGTTAGAGCGCTCAATAGGTATGATATGCACTGTCCATTCCGACTATATGGGCATAACATATTGGATTTATTCAAGGCCTGCAGAATCAGCAGAACCAATAGCAAACTGGTTTCAACAATGCAGACACAACAGACTATGTAGTCTAGCAGTATCTAGCAGATAAAAGTCACATGTTCGTTGATCATGTATCTTAATATACTTATTTATACATGATTTTTTCTATGTATATGTATATATATATATATGTAAATGTGCAGATACCTACACACTGCTCCCTTCATGGTACACACCAGTCTTCATGATTTTAGACATACATCGATCTAGAGGTAAATTGATGAAAAACATCTATGGAGAAATACATATACAGATATACATTCAATCAGACTTGATGAAATTGATATTGAATGCAATGCCCTGACCATGTTTTCTCAAGCTTTTGGGGTGTCATTTGTTTGAAGTACAACCACGTAGAAGTTAACGCTGCCATAAAACATACAAAAACATCACTGCAAAAAGACAACAAAAAAAGCTATCATTACTTTACATGCATGACTAAAGGCATCGATCCCATGTAAACAACAGAGTCACTTGCATGTTTACTTTGTCAAGCACACTCGTGGCTTGAAACATGCACAAAGATTGCATTGGGTTGCAGCTTATTTCAACTCTTTGCGGAGGATCTAGCCACCATTTCATTCAGTCTCAAGTATGCTGATCCGGTCCAATTGTTGCGGGGGGGGTTCACTGTAGCACTACTGTGGGGAGCATCATGTAGCTACCCATGACTTTGGGACTATCCACCTGCCAGGCGGTAAAGGCAAAGGCGGTGGAAAGGTGGGCGAAATGGCTACATTCTGTGGCATCCGAGGGACCAAGTAAACCAACTGGGGACTACATCTACAACCAACTAACTAAAGCAACTAAGCAACTAAACCAACTAAAGCAACCAACCCACCAAGCTGCTTCTGGTTACCTTTGCTGGTCACCAGCCAACCAGATGCAGAAGAGCCACGGCACTCTTCATTCCCGAGAAAGCCTGTGGCATAAAAAAGCATATGCGTTGACTGGGGGGTGGATCATTTCTAGGGAGCTGCAAATGCCACGTGCATGTTTGGCCAGACAGACTTGGAAGAGCACGAAACATATCAGCTCATGTGAATTCCGAAGGTGTGAGTTGGATTTTGCAAGTCAAAAGTTGAAAGATAACTAATCCACGCCCATTTTGGCAAACAGTGGTCAAGCTGGTTTATAGTGTGAAAATATACCACGGTGAATTATCCTGCTATGCTCATCTACTTCAAGTCTTATTAGTCGAACCCAACCAACAACCTGTCGCCACAAGTCACCATGCAATGGGAGCTGTTTGGATGTGAGGAGTCCTGACCAGGCCACACTTGGTTGATCCTAATCAATTTGTGGACAATGAGCTAATTATTGGTGAATCTGAAAAGCATTGTGGCACATTGACTCAAAATATTGCTACTATAGCTTGGTTTTGTTTGACTTGACATCATTCATGATAGCAAGATCATTCTGAACCAAGCAGCAAAAGAAATCTCAGCAAAGGTGGCAGGTGGACACCGCCCAACTGTTTCGTTGAGTGCGCTGCTCAGGGTGGAAAGAAAGGTGGTTTCAAGGCGGCTGCCGGAAAGCACGTGCTTTTTTTTGCTGCTTTTGTGAGCTCGTTCTTGTTATCATCAGTTGTTGTTTTTTTTGGCTTGTTGTTGGTGGTTGTGAATGGTGGTAATTGTGTTGTTTTTATTGTTTATTCATGCTGATTGTCTTTTTGTTGCCGTTTTCAGTGGTGTTCTTTTTGCCGTTGTTGGTGTTGTTGTTGTTGTTGTTGTTGTTGTTGTTGTTGTCGTGATCGTTGACACTCTCCTTCTTCGTTGTTGTGCTAGAGATATTTGGGATATTTTTTATCGCAGTGCGCAGCTAATGCATTTGGTGATGTTGATCATTGATATACATTTATTTTTGTTGATATATACATATGTAGTCATATAGCTCTATCACATCATATATTGTACTCATCGTACGCTAATCACTGGAGATGACTAAGTTGCATATCGTCCCACGGCTATGCATAGCTCAGTTGGAAGCCAGGGCGGCTCCAAGGGCAACAGTCGAGTGCGAAGCTCAGTCGTGCTGCAGGTGACATACGGGTTGCCGCCATATACAAGGGCTATACACGGTGTTATATAAGGGCTATACACGGTGTCATATACCATTTATACATACTTATACCAGTTAATAACCATGTAATAGGTGTTACATAACCTTATAATATGTGTTATATACCATTTTTACATGTGCATACCATTTAATGACCATGTAATAGGTGTTACATAACGTTATAATAGGTGTTATATACCATTTTTAGATGTGCGTACCATTTAAGAACCATGTAATAGGTGTTACATAACCTTATAATACGTCTTATATACCGTTTATACATTTATACCATTAAAAAAGGGAGGGTTGTAGGTGACCATCTACTGTTAATAAGGGCTTATTAAGCATCTTTTTCTGGGGGGATCACCGGCTTAGGGGGTTCACCTAGCATCCCCGTGAGTACGGTTCACCCACGCATAGAAACGATTGACCTAAGACTGCCACTGGGCTTGTCACGTGGCTGTTGGACATGAAAATTTAATTTTGTGTTGCACAGATACTATCAGTGACCTCTAATCATATTTGTTTAATGTCAGATCCATATTAACTAACCACATCAGTTTACCTTTAAATCGCTGGTGATTCTTCATCAATAATGGGCGGGGTGGATGGATCTGCGGATCTAGCATTATCCATCATCATCAACCAGTATTTGCTATTATATTCACCGTAGTATTGTTGATGATTAAGACTGGTGGTTTTCCATTGATTAATGGTGATCAATGGCTAATCATTAACATATTCCCTATTATTGTTGGTTAATTACCCTTATTCACCATGAAAACCGCCATACCAATACGGATTTACCATGCTGAAGGTGTAATGGATACACCATGATAAGGGTCAATATTACTGGTAATTTTCATGGTGAATGATCAACAATAAAGGGGAATATACTGATTTATACTTGTTGACCATGAAAAACTATGATCAACTATGACTTATGATTGGTGAATGAACACTATGATCTACAGATAGCAGGAAATAGCCAACAATAGTAGGGAATATGTTGGTGATTTACCATTGATCATCATTAGTCACTGGAGAACGACCAGTATTAATCACCAACATGACATTTTTTTAAATTGACCCGAGCCTACCATGTCGTGGATGCTTCATGCACCGCTGCTGCAAAGAATCGCTGAACTGCAGAACCCCAGGGAGCTGGCCTATAGTTTGCGTCAAGTATGAGGCCCAACAATTCATGGGTTTAGGATATCCACCTTTGCTGCACCCATTGTTCACCGTGACTTACCATCCAGCGTGTATTACAAAAACTAACCATAACGAGGCCTTACAGTAGCTAACCACAACTAACCTTAACTAATTGATTACAACTATATAATTAATCATAACAAACCATAACCAGCGATCCTCAACCATAGCTTACTTACCCACTGTTGAAGCCATGGCTTCGTACGATCCTGCGGATCCCAAGCGCATTTCTTGCTGACCTTCTATCCCAGGCGCCACCTCCAGGACCCCTGGCAGGTTGTGCGCCCATGTGTGGAGCCTTAGATCATGAATACTCAGCTGAGAAGGGACTGATGTTGCGATGGTTTTTAAGCATGTTTTTTTTAGGGGATTATAGTGATTCAAGGGGATTAGAACCAACAGAGTCATGCTTAAACTACTACTGGCTGGTGGTTTCAAACATTTGTTCCCCAACATATGAACCAAGGGTTGGTGGGTTGTCAAGTTTTTTTTTCATTGGGGTGGTTCAGCCACCAACCACACTGATGTTGCGATGTTTTTGGTGCGTTGATCAGCTGATATTTGTTATTGCTTGGCTATTGATGTCTATTGATGATTGATTGATGGACCATCCATCTTTCTGTTTTTGTTGTCGGTGGTCCGGGGGCAGTGGCAGTGGTTGGTGGTGTTGTTGTGGCTGCAATCGTCGTCCATGTGCCTGTTGTTGCGTGGCTCGTTGGTGTTGCTCTTCTTTTTTGTTCTTGGTGTTGCCGTCGTATGTGATGGCGGTGGTCGTAGTGATGCTGATGTGGTTTTTCTCCTCCTCCCTTTCCGGTCTCTGATAATTTGTGTGCGTGTATGCCAATGTCATCCTGAAACCTATGTGTAGATACATACATTGACTAAGGATTATATGTACTCAATACAACACACACACAGACATATGTGTGAAATAAACCAGCCAACCCCAAATGAAGCATGGTTGCACATAACAGCGCATCACGCTATGTGTATCAGCGGGTGCCAGAATCGAAGCAGGTGGTATCGTGGCCCCAGCATGACTGCATGGGATCGGATAAGAGTTCTGTTCATTCCTGGGTTGTCCTGTGACTTTTATAGTACTCGTAGTGTGTAGTATCTACCATTAGTCATAGTGCCTCTCTTCCACACCATGGCTGTTTGGCCATGTACTTGTGTTCTATTGTAAACTGATTGGTTTGACAACCGTTGAACAGGAATACGGTAGATTTCCATCAGTGATCTGTACATCGTCCAATTCTCATCAATATGAAGTAGACACGGAAACCATTTGATTGTGATCCGCCATAGATGGGCAAGCAGACATCAATCTCCAATGACAAACGAAGAGCAGTCAATCACAAACTAAGAGGAGTCACAATTGTTGGGAGGCTCCAGTGGTCGGTCCCTAGTTGGCAGGCCGGAGACATGTTTTTTTTCACGAGAATGAAAGGATTTGACACTCTCCCCAGCCTTTCGGGAGGTCCAACTATCATGAAGAATGGCTTCTGGTCATGTTCACAGTCTCCCTACAATGATGAGACAAACTGACAAACCCTCACAGTGCGGAAAAATCAGAGCTTCCAAAGTGGAGTTTCCCATGATTTACTGGATTTTTTCCAATATGTCCCATGATTTTCCCACGATTTTCCTGCTTTTTTTCCCACCAATCCATCCTTTGCTTTCCCCAGAAACGGTGGCCTAATGGGCGGCTATGGCTGCGAGCTCAGTGTGGATTTCAGCGCTGAACTGGTTGATGATCATGATTAAGACCCAGCCTATGATGCTTGACAATGAAGGTTAACCCCTGATTCATATGGATTAATCAGTTCCATAGGTTTATGATTTGAATAAACTAAAGGTCCTTTAATTGTGGGGGGGTATCTTTTGAATGGGAAACCAGTTTGCTTTTGAGGGATACCCCCAATTAATCAGCGTTTGAGGTTTATTAATCCAGGGTTAACGCTGATGCTTCATGATGGTGGATGATGCGTAATGATGGTTGGTAGAGGCTTCTGTGTCCATTGAAATCCGTTGAAGTCAGCCATGGACGTTGACATCACCATACTGAATAGATGGTGGCCTGGCTGCAGCTGCTGTCGTTCGGCTTGGGGTTGGTTGGTCAGTCACCCAGCGGGTGACGTGTCGTAAATGACCAGGCATGATGGAGGCGCACCTTAAGGATCGATGGCAGCAGGTCAGTGATAGCCAGAGTTGGCATTCGAACAGTGGTTATTTTTTGTGTGATTTGGTGGACAGAGGATCATACCATCAACAACGAATGATGGTGATAATGAAGAAGGAACTGTGGAAATGCTAGTGAAATACTGCAGGATTGCCCAACACAGCGAAAGTGACGATGAGTTATGGTTGTCATCGCTGATTTATTAGTATCCATACAAATGGGGAGTACGTTGAGTACACTTTCAATCACTTCCCAACTCATTTTGTAGTTGGCCGAAGGCCCCGAACAGAATCGAGTTTGGCAGCTATATTAATGGTTCAATGGCTCATGGAAGTTCATCTAAGTTTCACGGCGGTTATACTAATAAGGTTACATAAATGCTGTAAAGCTGTAAACAAATCAATGAAAACAATGAATCACTAAATGAACAAAGGAATGAATAAAATGAGGAATACACATATAGACAGCATACTCCTGTATATATATATATATTTAAGTATATGTGTATATATATAATATGTATTTATTTATCTATTTGTGCAAGTTTTTTGATATATACACATAAATATGTTTTATTCATCATGTATACACATGGCTGTATCACTTTCAATCATCACACCATTTGAAATACCATGCATGCCATGCTCAAGATTGTATCGCCGGGCCCCTTCAGCTCTGTCCTCAAGCTGCGCATGCGATACAGCGCGGATTTGCTGGCAAGGCCGGGAAGAATCAATGTCCGGTTGGTGGTTTCTCAAGCCTTGGGGGACCCCAAAGCTACGGCCATGGTTGATTTGTTAGTTACTGTAACTGGTTGATACATGTTAATATAAGTCTTTTTGTCGGCATCCGAAAATCATCCCCTCAAGTAGGATAGTTGTCATTTTTCCGGATGGACGAATCATTTTGAAAGAGGAGTTGGTGATTTTCTCAACTTGCTGAACTGCTCCATGCTTGACCAACGGCACTGTGGGGCGACCCATTGCCAAAGTGGCGAAAAACGAGTCCGTGGAAAGCCGGTGCAGTAAGAATATATATATCTTCAATATATATATATATATACACATATATATATATATATATCTGATATATATATATATGTGTGTGTGTATGTTTTTTCAATATATATATATATATATGTATTTTATTTATATATTTATGTACTAGTCAATTATATATATATATAGAGATTTTTTTTTAAATATGTATAAAAATATATATATATTTATGTACTAGTCAGATATATATATATATATATTTCAATTTGTATATATGTATATATATATATATATGTGTACTAGTCAGATATGTATATATATATATATATTTGTAAATGTTTTTACATTTATATATACATATATGTGCTTAAATAAATAACTAAATATTTGTTTGTGAAAATACATGTGATACCACATGTGGTAATGTAGGTAAAATGTTTTACATACACATGTAATATTCATACAGTGATATGTGTTATGTATGGGATGTACATAAACATAAATACGCATCAAATGTGCACATTGATATTGTACGAATTCTTTCCATATTCAACTTGTTGGTAGTTTCAGCCAATTTTGCAAGTCATGGAATGATCCAAATCTACACCTTGGATTCTAGATTCAATGGAGCGTTCAGAAGCTGACGGACAGCCTTCATTTTGATGTGGAGCAAAGAATCCAGGAACGCAATGACGCGCACAAAGAAACCCTAAACAGATCGGTGGTTTGTGATCCAAAACGTTTCTGTTCCAGCGGCGAATTGACCAGCGCAGTGAACTGGTCCATCAATTTGACCTTTCAAAGACATCACCTCGGTCGACGCTGAGGATGTCTGGAGTGATTACATCTTTTCAAGTCGAGGACAGGGCACATGGATGTGAGGTTGACATCGAGTTTCGTCATCAAACCGTTGACCTATTCTTGTCTAACTGGCGTGGCCGGTCTGGCTCATGTACCGTTTTGATCTTCTTCCATCTCCACAATTGTCCTTAGTGTTGTCCTTTTGTATCCTTTTGTTTGCCAACACTATCATTGTGGATCTGAAATTCTGACTGTTGCCAAACAAGTGAAATGCGTTCATCACTTCGATTCCGACTCTTGCTTTCTATGCATCAAGGATCTTTGTCTTATCCCAAACCACTTGTTCCTGATGCGACTCATGCCATTTCTCCCACCGTCATACCACTGCACCTTTCATCACTTTAATCCATGGGTCCACAACCAGAAAGGGCGCCGTAAGTTATTGGCTATGCTGGGAATTTCTCATGGAATTGGGGAAAAGCACGGTGGAGCCCAAGATGGGATGACCGAATACAAGCAGAGGCCCTTGAAGGTCGCTGACTCAGGCGCTTGTGAGCCAAACAAGCCGCTGTGGTCGGGCTGGCATGCGGTTTTATGTTGAGAACACACAGACTGTTTTGACCAGTGAGATTCAATATAGAAATAGCTGACAATATTGTCAGCGGAAAAAAGGAAATGAACATCAAATGGTGAGTCGCGCAACGACCATATTTCCGATGGTTTTGCAATGCCAAACTGCCAATTCTCCCTTTGAAGGCCAATATCAACCAAGGGTATAGCGTTAACACACCGCCCATATGGGTGTTTCTCAAAATACGTGTACCCCCAAATCATCCGGTTTATCGAACATTTATAGTAATAAACCAATCATTTTGGGGCTTCCGATTTTTCAGGAAACCAACACATTGGTCTTATTGTTGTTTATTATCCCCTCTTATTTTAACCATTACTAGCCATGATAAGCCATTTTAGCCACTGTAACCACTATCATTGGTGTTCCTACCCATGTTGAACCCCTTATTGTTGACTATGATTGCCTCTTATTTGCCTGTATAATCCCCTTCAAATTCATGGCAGAACCCGTGACCTCTCGCAGGATGTGGCGGGGATTTCCCCCACCGAGAAGATCCTCCATGAGCCGACGCCGCTGTCGGAGCGCGCCGAAGCATCGGAGTGGGCGGGCGTGGCGGTCGAGCGACCTGGTGGCAGCGTCGGCGTCGTGGCCAAGCAACGGCAGCCAGGGATACACCCCGGTGATCTAACGTAGCTGGCTGGAAAATCACCATTTTTCTAGGGAAACCCTGGGAAATCAGCTAAAACTGGTGGATTTTCCATTGCTATGTTAGATCACCGGAGGGTAATTGATGGTTTCCGGGGTTTGTTGGGGATATCCGTGGGATTTTCAAGGGTTAGTTATGGTCATAGTGCTTAACTATGGGGCGCAACATGTAGGATATGCTCCTGGTTATCAATATATAGGTTCAATAAATGGTTGAAACTTTACCGGGGCAACAAATGGTAGTATTGAGTTTATTGAGGTTAGTATTACTTGGCATTTTACCCTGGTATTGATGGATGTTGATAGGTACAATTCATCAATTCATGATCAATTCCCAGGGATGATTGTTGGTTCAGTTCTATACAGTAAGAATTATTGCTCGGTAAAAACAACTTGAGCAACAATAGAAGTTACTATCGCTGATCAAAATTGGTTGAATTGATGGTTCATTGATGTGTATTGATAGATAATTCTTCATTGTTACTAATTTTTCAATGAAGCATTAGTGACCAACAATAAGCAACATTTACCTTTTTACAAGAACAAAAGGTTGTTTTGCCGAAGGGATACTGGTCTTTACCATAACACATGTTTGTAACAAATGGTTCTGATATCCATTGCCACTTGAATAACCAATAGGGATATAACAGTCCAGTTGAGGCAATGACAACCAGTCGTCAAGGGAATATATATACCCATTTCATGTAATAGCAATAGGATAATAGGGACGTAACAATCCAATGTATTGACACAAGTTGAAAAATGACACAAATTACAGAGTAGCACTTCCAATTTGTTGAATCAGGTAGGTAACGATCCTCGAGTCCATGGAATATCAAATTTGACCATCCTCAACGGGTACATAAATGGCTTAAAGTTTGAATATGGGTGGATGTTCTATCTACTCCAGGATGCTTATACACTCAGGCCTACAGGAGCATGTCTATGGTTTGGGCCGTGGCCATCACGGGATGTTTTTGATGCATGATGGATATCCCAACGAAGACTCAATGTTTCTGGTATGTTCCATTATGGCACAGGCTGCCATGACCCACATGATATAATGAGAAATCAATCCGTTATGAACCAATATGATCATAAACATGAACAAATATCATGATAATTGATATTGTTATTCCTGTACTCTTATCATCATTATTGTTCAAGAATACAATCGTTATAAAGCCTCAAATGCCATCATCCACCAGCACTCTCGTGAGGATGGAAGAAACCGGCCATCGAGCTGCTCTGCAGAGCAACACTGAAGCGAAACTCAGCGAGCGGCGCTTTGGAGAAGGGATAAACCATGGAAAAGACGCAGTGGAAGTGGAAAATCCACCATCTATCTATGTAAAGACGACAGTTTACCTATAAAAAGATCAATACGTTCGACCTCAAAGTTAGTTTGACAGGGGTCGCATCAATCACAGAAAGTCAGAGGTTTGCAAGAACACTAGTTTTCAAGGGTCCCATGGGTCCATTCTATCGGTGTGAACATGGTTGCTTTTTGTCGAGGTGTGAACATGGTGAATCTACCAATGGTAGAATAGAATTTATCATCAGGTAACTTGTGAACTGGTAAAGGTTCCATCAGGGTTGTTCTCACTCAACGCGTTGGTTCATCCCCATTACCGTTATGGAAACCCACACCGAATCACAAGGATGACCTAGCAGGGACGTAGGTTTTGTCGCCGTTTCAGACCAACGAGGCGGTTTGGCTTGGGAAACGGCTGGGTGCTTCCATGAGAAAGAAGCTGAGGCCCCTTTCATGGTATGATCATGATGATTGAAATCAAATGACAGACAACAAGTGTTGGTGGACAGCCATTTTCTGGTGTCTCGAAATAGGGGACCCGAAAAATAGCGATTGTACTACTAATAATGGTTGATATTGGATGATTTGGGGGTATCCTATTTTGAGAAACCACCATGTGGACACAAGCTCATGTTTGGATATGCGAAGCACAGTTCTGCAACATGGATTCATGTGCACGGGGATCATTCTGACCCGACACTGACAATAACAACTAATAATACTATAAATCAAAGAACCCTGCATCACAATGTGTCGTAGAAAGTGGTCTTATCTCTGGTGCTGTACATGATGGACAACCCAAAGCAATCGCTAGGTGACATGCAAGAGCAAAGTTGTGAGATGACCATATTTCGAACGAGAGTGTCCTTAGGTATGCATCTTCCCAACGAGCAAAGCATTTTCATGGGCGATAGACCATTTTTCTTGATTCAGATTCACATTGCTAGGATCTACACATGAGTTCTTGGACTCACTGCACTATGGCTGAGGGTTGTCGCAACGGGAGTTCTTTCCCCTGGCCCCCTGGCAACCCTCACCAGCCACGAGATTGAAACAGCCTGTGCTCTCCAAGGTGGGAGAGCCTGAAGGGGTTGGTTGATTGTCCTTTGAATACCAACAGTTGCTATGTTGCAATGTTTACTATATCATCAAGAAATAAAGGTATGTTTACATTATATGTTCCAAGGCTCTAGCAAGAATAACTGGTGACATTTCCTTCGAACCAAACTCTGCCATGGATGATTGATCAGCATGGTACGTCTTCAGTACAGTGCCAGATTTCAATCTTGAGTCAGGACATGTTGCCAAGAAATCCTAGCAGTCCTAGCATGTTCATTACCACAAGCAGCATGGACACTGCCAAGCAAGGCCCACCGGTGTCGCGAAGCCGAGCTTCCAAGCTAAGGATCTTCAACATGCTGAACAACGCCTTAGGCGTGTCCCTCCTGGCGGTGAGCTGGGTATGCATGAAGGCACAACGGGGAGGGACTCATTCAGCTGAATGTGTTCATAGAAATCTGCAGAGAAACCACGAGTTTTCAGGGGTGAAAACATCATGAAAGCATCAGTTTACTGAATGAACGAGTGGTGATGAGCTATTCTTTGCATAGCCACTCTGAAGGACAAAGCAAGAGCTTCCTTGGTCAGGAAACATTTGTGTGCTTGCTTGATGTGTGTCTGTCATTCCTCATTTTGTTGAAAGTTCAATCCACATGTGTTTCCAGCACACTCGGGAATCAGATGGATGAATGGTTGTCTTGTTGATCTATTGTAAATATGCCATCAGAAACATCATGCCGGTTTAGCATGTTTTTTCGAAGGTGCACATCTTTGTGTCCACAAGACAACTATCAGCCGTGGTTTGATAATTACTTTTTGTCGGTACATGTTTGTAGCTTGGCTGAATGTTTGTTTATTGGCATTTGTTGACAAGCTAATGCAGCCGTTTGCACCAGTATTGCTGATTATATAGGGAAAAATATATACATATACAGATAAATCAAATACACTTGATCATCTCCTGTTCCTACCACACTTATCTTTCGTGGGTCGTGGTCATTCCATTGTACATGTACCCACAGATAGTGCACAACTAGCTATATCACACCACCTTTTGTTTTGTTTTTTTTCTCTGAACAATGATAATTTTGTATTCCTATGCGCCAACCACTGTCATTACGAAAAAAAAATGTTTGGATGGAAAGTGTGCACTCGCACTCTCCCAACCGCAGATTGGACTGATACCGGCGCTGTTGCTTTATGCTCTCTCCTGCTTTCTCAACCGATGCTCGGCCAATAACAGGACCTACACAGGGTACAGCATGCGGTGCGTGGACATGATCATGTCCTTGCAAAATGATGTATATGGCTATGGGTCAATATTGACCAACCAACTAATGGGGGATAACCACCAACAATAAAAAGGAAAACAATGGTTAATGATGGGGAACCAGTGGTACGGGGCTTTGACCCACAGCCATATAAGCTATTGATGGTAACAATTTCAACCGAGGTTTCAAGGAACACACTAACCATTCTAATGATTCTATCATAGAGCCATTAGTTGTGATAGAGCCATTAGTTGTGCGCGGCTTTACAGATTTTGACCATGGACCATGGCTCATTGAAAAGATTGTGACATTATAGCAATCAACTTGTAAACAGTCCGGCTTTGTAGAAACCTGGTTCCTAATTTGATTTATCGGCTTTAAGACACGCCTGTGGCTCCTTAGCCTTTGTCCAAATTCCTCCACAAAGCAGATGTTAGTTTTGAGGCATTAAGCCAAATAAAGCCGCAGTAAAACACGCAAAACCTTGAACCGTTAACGCTGTCTTCAAAACCTAAACCCTGACCACCTTAGCCGTAAGCCGCAAAATGACTGCATATAGCCAGTGGTTTTCCCCACTGCTCCGCACCACTCTAACGTTGCACAAGATCCTGCTGCTGTGCACAATCGACTGGTCTGGTGGTACCCGTGCGAACAAATAATTCCATACGGAATAGATGTGCACATGTATTCTTGCCTATGCATTTGTGTAGTTGTATGTATCCCATTGAATGTATATATATATATATGTATTATTATATCATCATAGTCACATGCACTATAGAAACATGACGGTATGTTAACATGCACATGTGATTTTATGCTAATATGATACATATATAAATAAAAATATATATATATATACACATGTATGCCACCCAGATGTATCATGCATTTGCATACCTATTTGCATACATGCAAAGGCGGATGCGTACAGGCAATCATGCTTCATGATGAGGCACCTACAGCTGGGTTTTCTAGCAACCATGCACCTGTTTTGCATCGTTCAGGGCCATGTTGTAGTTTGATATATCTAGGTAGGCTCATGCATACATACGTACATACATACATATCTGTGTACATATGCACGAACCCATAGGATCTCATAGGTCACACAAATACTGAACAATCCTAGCCCGTTGAGTGGGGTTGTGGCGCACTTGTGGCTGCTGAGGCTACACATTGCTTTTGGTGTTTCGATCTTGCCAACTCTCCAAAGTGAAAGTGTTGCTCAGCTCGGTTGTGGCTTCTCATGAGATGTTTGCACTTGGGCCTGGGTACTCCTTGGTGAGGATGTTTTGATCAACCCAGCTACAACCAATCAGGGAAACTACACATAGAATCATTATATGAGCAGCAGCTTTTATTTACGTATGAATAGTTTCGTACTTGGGCGGAAGTCGGAATTGCACACATATCCAGAATTCGCATCTAAAACGAGTCAGGAACTTCCTGAGAACGAGTTAGGCATTTAACATGTACCGTTTCTAAAGCAAAAGCAGCTGCGCCGTTGGAAAACGAGTCTATTTGTAAAAACTAGCACGGGACTGGAAAACGAGTCAGGAACTTCCCGAAAATCTTTGTAATTGCAACGAACAATAAATAGTCCACCCCTCATATGTACTGTTTTGGTATAGCCAGCCACGATGCCCATGTATTGTGATAGCATACCCCCCAAAGGCAGACGTAGCAGGTGCTGTATTCTCACTAAAGTCACTAAAGCTTAACACAACAGCAGGGAGCCTTTACCTCATGTTGTTCAAAAATAACGTGCAGGTTGCAATTGAATGGTCACCAACGTTACGACGAGCTCACTGCTGCAGTTTATGGATTTGTGCAACTTGTTGGTGTGGCTCGCACTGCGTCTGAAGACTCATCAGGTGATGGCAATGCTTAGTACCAACCCTACCACATGACCATAACCGACCTATACTCACTATTTCTCCATGCCAGAGCTGCCTTCACAACGAAACCACGAAACACATGCAGTTGTATCAGCAGCCATCGCCTGACAAGGCGTAACCGTGTCACCAATGGTTTTTCCAGCGCAGTGTCATCATGTGGATATGTGGCTGCCACTGGGCCGAGGTCCTACCCTGACGTGGCAAGATTTTGTTTCGGTCGGCCGGGCTTTTCAATGGTGGCGCTCACCATGACACTTCAGTGTCTTGGCTGCGATCATGGGGATGGCTTACCAGGGAGATGCCCAAGATGGCGGTCTCTTACCATGGGGGTACCCCAAGTTATAGCTGGTTTGTTACTATGATTGATATAGGATGATTTAGGGGTACCCCTGTTTTGAGAAGAAATACCGAGTCAAATATTTTATCGATGAATCACGGGATGTGTCAGTGTCAAAACATGCACAGCCAATGTGACTTGGCCCGCTTAATATGAAGATAAATTTTATGCCTGATTCATGTCAAGGCAAACAATATATATACATATATATATATATGTATGTGTATATTTATTTATCTCAATATATTTATATATATATAAATGTACATATATATATATATATCTATATGTACATTTATATATATATATATTGATTATTGGTGGACAATCTTGGTTTTTGGATCTTTTGGAGATGGTTGATGTTGATGGTTTCCTTGCAGCCGATGACGTTCTTACTGGACCTCGACAACCACCACTTTATCAGGCTTTATCTTCACATCATTCTCTGTAGCATAGCAACCAATACATGTTTTGACACCTCTATACTATAGTAATTTTAATCACTATCAACCATGCTCGTCACCCTTCTTCGGCATTGTTAAAACGTGATTACTGTAACCAATGGATGAATTACTATCAATTGTTTTGTTTGTTGGGTGTCGTTAACCATGATATACCATCATAAACATCATTATCCATGGTTCACAGTTTTCATAGCATGATGTTTGCATCATTTGCCACCAATGGCCCTTCTATTAGCAATCATAACCCACAAATCACCATCAAGTAGCTATCATTGACCATCAACTAAGCATCAACAAACAATAAGGAACCATCATTGACCATCAATTAAGCATCAAGAAACAAAAAGAAACCATCATTGACCATCAAATAAACACACATAATGGCCATTGACTGAACGATCACTGCCCATGACTAAGAATAGAAGCATTAGTCCCAAGCCCTTCAGAAAACAATGGTGGTTCAGGATCTAACCAATGATCAACCATCATTGCTACCATGGACATGAACCATTGTTAACCGATCATCAACCAGAAGCTATCGCAGAGCTATCATTATTGAGCAACTAATCATCACTATCAACAATCATCAACCATTAGCCATCATGAACTCATCATTAATCCATTGACAATTAACCATATATCCAATCATTAATTAACCCATGTCCTACCATCAATTCAACCATGGCTATTGACAATCATCATAACCTAGTGCCATTTACCAACCGTCACCCAGCCATCAACTCATCAACTAACAAGGACTACTTGCAGCCATTGGTTAAAATATCAGTTTTCAGGATTAGTTGAACCATTAGTAGGAACATCAGTAGATCCAACCGCGGCGGTCCCAGTTGAAGCGCTAGTAGGAACATCAGTAGAAACTGGGAGTCCCAGTAGAAACTATTAGTTTCTCACGATTATATAGTTTCTACCAATGTTTCTACTAATGTTTCAACTGAGCATAGTATAAGGATTGGCAGTCTTTTCTCTAAGCATAGTTTCTCACTATTTTCTACTATTGTTTCACTAAGCAGAGTTTCTCACTATTAGTTTCAACCATTAAATATAGTTTCAACCATTAAATATAGTTTCTAAGCATTGTTTCTACCATTGTTTCACTAAGCATAGTTTTCTCAGATAAATATACAAAGCATCGGCAGTCCCAGTTCGGAGGCCTTCCCAGAGCGCTCTGAGGTGTTGTATCACCAGTACGGCGTATGTCGCTTGGCGCCGTAGACCTGGGAGGTCACGGGGACGTCCGAAATCTCGGGGCCGGTGTCCTGTTACGTGTGAATTGACGTGTACGATCTATGGAGGTTTCCTAAGGATTCATATGGGTTTTATAGGGATTTATGGAGATTTACAAGGATTTATAAGGATTCATAAGGACTTATAGGGATTTACAGGGATTTATAAGGATCCATAGGGATTTATAAGGATTTATAAGGATTTATAGGGACTTGTAGGGACTTATCGGGATTTGTACCGATCCATAGGGATTCATAGGGATTTGTACTGGTTATAATCATTGATAATGTGCAAAATCCGGGAATGACCAACAACAAGAGGTAAACACGTATATGTATATATATATATATATATATGTATATTGTGGTTTCTAAGTATTGGGAAGCCAAAAGTTATGGTTGATTGATTATACAAATATTTGATATTTTATGATTTAGGGGTACCCCTATTTTTTTCGAAACACCCATGTGCACATGTATATGGGCTTGTCCAGAAAAGATGTACCTGCATAGCTCGTATATGATTACATTTCAGACGGGTACGTTTCATACATAAATATACAATATGCACATGTATTGATAAAAAGACAACACACATTTGTTTGACATATGTGTATGCATATGTTGACATCCAAGCATACTATGTCATCTATGATTTTGTAGACTGTATTTTGAATACATGTATGCATGTATAGTGATGTTTATAGTACATATTCGTACAGCATCATACTGACCAGCCAGTCTAAGCCAGTGGTTTGGACCCAGGACCCAAGAGCTTCTGTATTTGTGCAGCAATAGACATTTTGTTTTCAACCTCATAAGTATGTTTGATCGTATTTGTGGTTCCATGTTCGCTGCCGTTGGAATGTCACACTGTTCCAAAGTTGCTGTTTGGTTTGGGCATGCGAATCATTTTGTCACAAAATGTCACGTGGCAGCAAATCCAATAGATCGCAGACAACACTTCTAATCAAAACCTGGTTGAAACATTGCTATTTGTTTACATTTTTTGGTGAATTTGTTGTTTTTAATCATTTGTGCGGGGAGCCTACGGTTTACGTGCTCTTTACCGAATGGAATGCCAATGAACTTACTATCGCTCCCATGAGGATGGTCAAGCGTTCCCCACACCAGAATTCCTAAGATCAAACCCATGCCGGTGTCATCGCCATCGTTGTGATTGTCATCGGTGAAAAATCTTGATTATTAGGATGAATTTTGCCATGAATTGTACTCGTAGATATTATGAACATCATCACTCCCGCCATCACCATTGCTTATTGTGCGGATTTGGCGAACATGGTGACACATTGCCGTTCTACACCGGAGGTTGTGACGGTTGGAGAAGTTCTCTTTGACGCGATGCCTTTGTATCCTGCCGCACGAGCTGAAGGAGCTGATATGTTGCGCAATAATAGGGGATAACAACCAACAATAATAGGAGATATAATGGTTAATAATAGGGATAACGGGTCAGTATGTAATCATTGATTTCGAACATTGATTTCGAAATCATATAGTTCAGAGATGTTCAGAGCTCCTTCAGGATCCTGAGCAATTAGATATTCATCGAGTCTCAGACAGCCGGTGGCAATAAAGTGTAGCCAGATGTAGCCAGCATTTGGTTGCTACAAGGGCAACTTGGCACCAATCCATTGGTGGACGTGGCGGTCTCCTCTTGATGTGCGGTCTGATGGATTTGGAATGGACATCTACCAAGCAGAATTTCAATGTTGCGGTTGTATTTGTCGGCCTTATCCCTTCGCAGCTTCGCCTCATTCCCCAGCAGAATGGCACCGCCCTTCCAGCAGGAGGATGATCATTTTCATTAAGATCATGAAGCCAGTATAGCGCATAGATAATATTGACAGTTCCCCTCGGGTCACCATCCGGGTCCGTTTCCCCGATTTTTGCAGAGTTGCCTCACCTCCATGTCTTTCCATGTCTTGCCACCCTCGTGGCACAGGACCCACAAATCAATGCACTGGTCAATGAACCAAATCTAAGTCTAAGTTGGCTTAGACCCCCATGTAACTTGCAGGTAAGCACAGCTAAGCCATTCATAGCTCAACGTATATACAACTGCTGGGTGCCCACTTTGTAGAGAATCAGCTTGCTGATCATACCGAGTTGGTCCTTTGATTTACATTCTTTCTGAACGGCTTTGGGGCATTTTTGGATAGGTGGCAAAGCTGGAACAGATCAGTTGACACGCTAGTACATTCTTATATATAGTTGATTAATTAGTAGTTGCAAATCTGAAACTATGTACAACCAATAGATATTGATAACTAGATGGGTTTGTTCAACCAGATACTGGCAAAGCTGGGATCAGCTGTTGGCATCAGCGGGCTGCGTTGAAACGGTGACAACAAGCTCTGGCTTAAGCTGGCTTAAGTCTTATCGAATCCCTGGAAGTTGTTCGGCAATGAGAATTCACATGAACTGACAAGCTTTAGCCAGTTGGGACGACTGTGGCGACGCCAGGTCGATCAATGGAGCTACCATGCTTGGCATGCTCTTGCTGATGCCATTCACCTTGATTAGGCAGGGACACTGCCCCGCTGTAACAGCGCTGACCAAGCAGTTGAGTTCGCTGTTGCACCCAGAATCAGAGTCAGGTGCGATTGGATATTATGTTCATTTCATTTTAAGTTAGTGTGGAGCTATATATATATATATATATGTGTATATATATATATATGCATTTGCTCATTTTGCTCATTTGCTCATTTGCTCATGGTGAACCCCGCCACCTACCAACCAGTTGGTGAGATGGAGGAGGGAATGGGTGGCGCGATACCTCCAAAGTTAATTGGCAGGTCGTTGCCACGCATTTTATTGTCTCAGGGCCAAGGTCACGCGTCTCATCACTAAGCCAACAAACCGGATTCGGGCAGCATCCACTTGGACCCCTGCCGACGAATGGAATAAGCACATTAGGAAGGAATAGACCGAAAGGGCCCGTGTCATATGGTTAGTCAAGCTGCATCGCAAAAATATTTGTGTAGTACCAGGGCAACCTTTCAGGACATGCACAACTGTGGCCTCATCTGCCCCACACAATGGGCATGGTGTTAAAGTTTCTGTGCCCAGCAGTTCAGGAAAATCCCACAAAGGCCATCGCCCCGTTAGTTTGATAAATGCCCATTCCTCGTGGCCAAAGGGAGTGTCCAAAACATTCCAACCCTGCACCAACCGCGTTGGGCAGAAATCCAAGACCCTGAGTTGCAACGCAGGAAGCCACTTTACCGCTGCTTGTCGGTATTCATAATCATCATGCGCCTGAAGGATCGGCAAAACAATCCCCAGTTTGTACTGCCTCAGAATTTGCTTTCTGACCTCCGGGGCGTGCAGAAAAACCTGGTTTTGAGGAAGGACACCTGAATCTAAAAGTGAAGGAATGGGGGAGCTCGCAAAAGTGTCCATCAAGTGGGTGACTGCCTGCAACCATGTGTGTCCAGCGGTTAGTTGGGCCAATTGTATCATGCAAAGTGTAGGATGGCCAGGAGGCAGTAATTGAACTTTGGCTAGGAACATGATTGCTCGCAAAACTGCTTTGGTAGCGAGTCTCAGCTTCCATCCACAGGTGGCAACGGCCAAGGGGCCCCTGAGGTCCCGGTTTCTGCTTTTCAAAATCCTTTTCGCCCAAAAATCTTGAAGTGCATTCAATGGTTTATAAAAAGAAGGATCCAAAGGCCAAATTTCTGCAGCAAAAAGAATAACCGGCTCGATTCGCTGGACAACAGCTTCATCGACAATTGGAGCGGGTAAATGCGCATGTCCTGCAGATTGTAAAATTTCAGAAAATAAAGCTTTGCCCACCCTCAAAACATGTTCAGCACGTTTGGAAAAATCTAAATTTTCATCCAATTGCACACCAAGCAATTTGTAAGTATGGCAAATCACTTCCTGGAGCTGGTCGGCAGGCGCCCCAAACATAGGTAAGACTGCAGTCTTGGCTGGTCCAAAATTGAACTCCATTTGGTTTTGATCGGCAAAAGTGGCAAGGCCTACAGAAATCGCCTGCCCGACAGTTGCTTGTGAAGGAAAAACTGCAACGATATCATCAACAAACATCAAGGGTCCAAGCGGGAACAAACCACATTGCTCCAGGAATTGTATTCTGTCATCTTTATCAAGAAAAGCAGCTACTGTGTGGATTGCCTGGCGCCGTGCTTGCTCTGGAGCAACTTGCATCAAAAACCGGATGCCTTCTGGAGTATTCCATCCGTAAAAATCCTGCGCTAATTGAGGAATTTCAGGCAGGGGTGTGAGTTGAGCCTACATGTTTGAAATGGCATCACTTGCAAAAGGTGGAAGGACCGTTCTAGCAGGGGAACAGCAAAAGTTCAGAAGATCTTTTAAGGAAGCCATGACCGAAGTGAAAACATGTACTCCAAATTTCCGGCCCTGTGGAATGCCAGCGCCGAATTTGAAAGCAGAAGAGAAAATACCTTGCAAAGAAACTACTGCTGTGTGCATCAAGAAAAAATCGTGAAGCAAAAGCCATTCAGTTTCTACCACCCCTGCCGAATAGCACGCAACCAGCATGGCTTCCCTGGAAGTACTATCGTAAGCATGCTTGAGGTCAGCGAAAAGAATGTACGAGTCAAGACCCTGGAATTGTCTAGGCTGCAAATGTACGATGACAGCAATAACCACTGCCATGATGTCCCATTTGCCGCCCATTTGAGATGGCTCCGAAAAAACTTCCAATAAATGCTTGCACTTGAGGAGCCATAAACCATCTTGGACACTGGCCATGTCCGTGCCTTGACTGATAGGCCGGAGATGTGTTACTTTCCGGACCACTCTTGGACCGGCCTTCCTTAATGGAGTAATTTTGCGAATGCCCCATAAATTCGAAGCGACTTGCGCTAGCCGCGCTAGCCGCCCCAAATTAACCAATGCTCTGGTAACTTCTTTGAAAACGGGCACTTCGACTTTTAAGGCTGCCAGAGGACCATGGAATGATCCCTTTTTCTTCCTGATTGTTGAAAGTACTTGTTGCAGTTCCTCTTGGGAGTACAAGGTTGCATTGTCAGCGGTTGTAAATTGCGGCACTGGGACGGCGGGAATTCCCACGCGAGGAGCACCAGCTGTAAGAATTGCTTGGCTCAATCGAACTATTTGCTGGTATGAGCTATTATCCTCAGTTTGGCTTTTCTCTGCTCTTTCCAAGAGGTTTGTAGCAACTGCTGCCAAGGATTCCTGGACTTCCAACAAAGCCTGACTATCCTCATGTGTTAAAGCAATTTCAAAAGAATCATCCCGTTTAAACCAGCTGGACAAAAAACTGGCTGCCCGTCCTGGATCCTTAGTTTTCAATTCTGCATATTGACGCACCAAATGTAAACTAGTGTCATTGTGGAGCTCCTGAAGTGCTAGTTTGTAATCATCAAAACAATCAAAATCTTCTGGCGTTGGAACAGACTTCGGCCAGAGCTTCCGTGCACGGGGTGGGCCTGCTCGAGCCCTCACCAAACCGGAACTGTGCCCCACTAAACAGAGTACAGCATTTCGCTGCCAAGCCGCTGCATCTAACACTGCCCGTTTGCGTTTCGTAGGCAAATTTCCTGTAGAAATTTCATTGCAGGCTTCTACGGTTGCATCCAAAATGTGTTGAAAAACTGTCTCATAAGCTTGAATTGCTTCAGTCCACTCGGCACCCCTAAGCCACTCAACCCTTCAAATTGAATGCTTGTAGTTCGCTTTGACTTTTAAAGCGCAATTGACCAAAACCAACGCGTGATCCGAAAGACCCACTTGTGTTTCCGCCACAGAAACTTGGATAGGCGCAGACAGCTTAGCCAAGGCTAAATCAATGATGGTTCCGCTACAGTGCGTAGGTACAGCGGGGTTGTAAGCAACAAGCCCGGCTTTTCTAACCGAAGCTTCAATTTCACGATCCTGCCTAGTTTGTTTGCAATGCAAGCACCTGCACCCAGGCTCATGGTCAACTAGACCGGAGACATGAACGTTGCAATCCCCCATCGCTAGGACGAGCGCCTTTGGGAATCTATTCTGCAAAACCTGAAATTCTTCGACTATCTGTTTCCAACATTCCACGTCCCCCCCCGGCCGCGGATATACACCACCAATGATGAGAGCAGGATCAATGTCAGCTGCCTCGCTTCTAATTGCAAGCCATGAAATGATATCTGAGCCCACATCTTCAATCAAGTGTGTTTGGTATTGCAACTCTTCAGCAACTAAAAACCCTAGCGATGCCCAACTTGCAGATCTAACTCCCACCCAGACAAACAGAAAACCTGAAGGTAAAGGAGCCCCCGGCGCAAAGCGGGCACCGGGAAGCACGCAAATATGAATATTGTGCTTTGTAAGTTCATGAGCAATGTGCCAAACTCGCCACCATAAAATGTCATCACTGCCCAATGCTGCCAAGCCAGAGCGACCTGGGTTTAATATGGCTAAGTTGATTAATTCTGGCTTGCCACTTGCAAAAATCTCTCCCGCTTCGCCTGGCTGACCGCCAAAAAAGGGTGATACTACAGAATTGACTTTGCCAGCGCACTTCCTTGCTAGCGGCAACAATCGTTTCAAAAGACCTTCGGTGGCAGAAACCAGATCAGCCAAAGGGCGGAGGCAGGGCACTTCCCGTCCTCGCACTGTTCTCAAGTTTCCCGGGTTTATTGGAGCAATATCCAATAGCCCCTGAAAATCTTTGATGGCAGCCAAGAGTTCCATCTTAGGCGGGGTTGCTTGAAGCCATTGGCCACACTCACGTTCTAAATCCTCAACATTCATAGTTTAGGGAGGGGCCGAAGTCTTACAACTGCTGACAACTTTGAGCAGAATCAAGAACCTGCAGCAATCAGAATAACTTCATGCACCCGTAGACCAACAACACAAAGTAAAAGTTCAAAATCACTCAGGGGGGGACAACATCAACAAAGGAGGATACGTTAAACGCCCTGGTGAGCTGAAATAGCGGCCTCAGTCAATCGTCAGGATTGGGGACAGCAATTAATCCTTCGAATGACAAATGGCCAGGAACTGAAACAGAAAAAACGACCGATCCCCTACTCTTTTAAGCTCGTTTCAGCCAATGTCACGAAGTCAATTCACATGAGTAGAAGACAGAGCCTAGTAGCCAACCAGAATTCAGACCTGAGAGGTAGCCGCCACAGCTACTGGCCCTCCCAAAAAAGGGATAATCTTTCGCACCAAGTCAGGTGAAAAAGCAGATCTGCGGCCTTTCACAACCATGTTGCCCAAGCGGCACTGGAGTTGCGCCGTGAATTTGGTCCCATCCTTCATCTGGACGCAAAGGCAAGGCTGCCCCTTCTGGCCTCCCATTGAGCCCCAAGGGAGCTTGTCACACCTCTGGCCCTTGGATACAACCGTGATGCCCATGGCTTCAAAGCGCTGGTTCAACGCCAGGGCTGATGCGATGGGTGGCTGTGGGCAAAAAGTGACAACGAGGTTGGCACGGCCTGAGCATCTGATGTCACTCATCAACTTCCAGAACTTGTCGATTGCTGCTAGGATGTCCGAGTCACTTCGGATCACCTGCAAATCATGGACCAAGTTGCTAGTTTCCAAGGCTAGCGTGGGATCCTTCACCTGAGCTGACTCTGGTAACTGGGACTGAGTAGCTGCGGCCATGAACTGGGCAATCTGCTCCTTCACTGTTGAAATGAGTGTTTTCTCAAGCTCTTTGAACTTCTGATCGATGATGTCCTGGACAGAACCCTTTGAGCCGCAAGAAGGTGCAACCACTTCCGGGCGCACGTTCTCCAGTGAACGGGGCGGGGTTCTGCTTCTATTGCGGCAAACTGGGATGTGCCGAGGGGATGGGCTTTCATGATCCAACAAGTCAGTCAAATCGCCTCCTTGGTTCATCAACTCCATACTGACCTTCAAAGCTCTCTGCACCCTCTGAGGGGTCGACGTGGCTCAATTTGAGGAAACTAAGCCTCCGAATTGCCCAACTAACAGCTGTAGCCATCAAACATGACCGACTTAAGGCTTCAGAATGCAGTGGCACGCCCGATCTCTATGAGAGAAAGTAGTTAAAACACCTTCCCACTCTTATCTCAACAGGTCAAAGACGAAACTAGCGGAACATCAAAAACATCTCAAGCACCAGCCCTTGAAAAGGGATTCATCAAAAAAAAGCGATTCCATCAAAGACATCAGAGGCTCAGCAAACCACCGAAAGTGGTGACCTGGTCTGCCCTAAGAAACTATGAGCACGAGTTTTCCAAGCCAAAAAAAAAAACAAAACTCCTGTGACTTCTGTGACTTAGGAATATGGCCAGCGACGCACTCACCCCGAGTGAGGGGCATCATGCCAGGCCGGGACGCGTTCAGTGGCACACGTTCCCCACGGAAGGGAGGGGAGAGGTGGAGAAGGAGGAGGACAAGAAGACAAGGAGACCAAGGAAGGGACGTGGCCAGCGACACACGCGCCCCGACCATCACTCCAGGTCCAGCACACGCACCCCAAGGAAGGGAGAAGAGAGGCGGAGAAGAGGGGGGGGAAGACAAGAAGACAAGGAGACCAGGAAGGGACGTGGCCAGTGGGTTGATTGTGGTTGATGTCCCTGAGGATTGGAACACGATTTTTGATGACACTTCTCAGGTCAAACCCAAGCAAAAGGAAACAAACAGCAAGTGACCTCTGTTGAAGCCCTACGACCCAATCACAACCACCAAGTGCTGTCGGCTTGCAATCGCCTCCGTCGGTCAACTTGGCCATCAAGTTTTGGTTCATGCTGTTGACTTAGCGAGTTCCCAACGACTACCCTCTGGTAAACTCCAAGAAGATTAGAAACTAAGGGCAAACCATGGTAAACAAGCTACAAATGGTGGATTTTCCACTTGCAGCTCACTTTACCAGAGTCAAAATTCCAATGTAGAACTCCACTACCAGAGCTGTTGAGGCCACGGTCCATTCGCATACCGCCGTGCCTCTGCAAGTCCAGCATATGCACATGTACATGCATATGTGTATGTATGTGTATATGTATATGTTTATGTATATGTATATGTTGGGTATGTGTATATGTATATGTATATATAGCTGGTGGTTTTCAACATGCGTCTTTTTTCCTCAGTGTTCACAAATGGTTGGTTGGTTAACCATCATTTTTCAGAGAGGTTGAAACCACCAGCTAAATTATTTTGTGAATCACTTTGTTTTGGTTGGCTAAGTTTGGTATTCTGACCCAACCCCAATGGAATGCTATTCCCAATGTGGCAGGAGTCAGCTCCCACGCTTTTGTTCTTACGCTAGCCCCCCTGAATGATTCTATTTGGGGTTGTCCATTCATGGTGGTACTTGCCAACCATCTCGCAACTAGTTTTCATAGCGAAACCACCAGTGACTTAGGGGTACACCATTCTTGGACCCCATTTCTTTGTTACTGAAAAGACTTTTGGTAGATCACCACCTCAACCTGGGCACCCAACTCGCCGCGGTTCGCAGCGGCTGGCAGTGTCCACCCTGTGAGTTGATACACCGATCAGTGTCAAGAAACATGGGTGGATGATTATGAGAGGCGATCTTTTTGTATCATCAGACATTTCCTGACCTTATCCGCTCCGGTGGCGGTGGTCAGAACCTTTGTATCATCAACGATACGTATCATATCTATATGTTAATTGATATCCTATATTTGCAAAAATTATACCATCGAATCGGTTTGTTATATCCTTTGTATTAGTGATATGTTCAAGTGTTTCTTAGCCTTTGCACTTGTGCACTCACTAATCGGCGGGGATCCAACAGCTGTGTATGTAGGTGAACGCTTGCTGTCCCATCTTACTCGTTTGATTCCAATGAATTTTCAACTTTATGCACATTCTTTTTTGGATGCATTGTTCCATCATATTGCTTTTATATACTCGCATTGGTTGTTTCTTTGTCATTGCCATGATCTGACTAGTTTCTCTTCCAATTAAGACAATCCAGATATCATATTGCTTCTATATACTCGTATTGCCATCATTTTGTCCAGATTAGTTTCTCTTCCATCTGCATCCCTTTGAAGCACCAGTTGAAATCAACCTGCACTCAACAGGTCCTTGAAACACATCGCTGTCCTCTCCACCGTGGCCACGGTAGTGGCCGGGCACAAAGAAGTGTGCAAGGAAAAAGAACATGTTTGTTGCTTGGACACTTCTGATAAACTATATTCATACATATTTAGATGGGTTGCATGCACATATATATATATATTTACATATATATATATATATATTCATGTTTACATATATACATGCATGTAGTATACATATGAAATATGTATACTACATGCATGTATGGGGGAGTTTGTTGTTGTCGTCATCGTCGTCCTCCTCGTCGTTGTTGTTATTATAGCAATTGTTTTCTGTTTGGAAGATAAATCGTAGATGTATACATATATAGAGAACACACACACTTGAGACACACACACACACACGTTTTTATTTGCACATACAGATACTTGTGCATATGGTGTTAAGATTGATGTATTAACCACAACATCTATTTGTATCCTCATGAGGGCAAAAACACTTGATACTCTCAACTAGGCAGATGAGATAGACATGGTTGTATGTTGTTGCATGAAGTGCGAACGGAATTCCTATCCACTTGTCCAGACCCTTGGGAGAAACATAATGTTTAGTGAAGGCTTGGTGTTTCTTTCCCCCGCATACATCGAAGTCACTAAGTTCATGCTTGTTGGTACATGTGTAAGTGTCGTCTTTTTTTTTGCCGGCTCTTTTGACTGACTTGAGTAGATGGTCTACCATGAAGCGAGGGTAGCAAACAAGAGCGGCATTCGCATGACTTTTTTGTGTTCACACATTGAACGAGAACTACCTGGGTGTCTATCCAACTTTCCGTCTCGATCTGAGGACAAGAGCACTGTCACCACTGCAGCCTTTGAAACTTCTAACACCATGCTCTGGTCAACTTGATTGGTTCCATGCTGCTGTGCAACGTCTACAAGCAGTTGCTGGTTGATAATCCCCAAGTTGTGAATCTCACTGGCCATTCTTGATCAGAATAATGATTCTAGTTTGGCTGTAACCATGATTTAGTTACAAACCAATACCTCGTAGTGATACTTGTACTGCCCATTTGGCATGCACACCATCTATGCGTAGTCAATTACCTGGAAAAACATAGCTAGAGTGATATAGGTATACTATGCTATGATGATACCTATACTGATATCGGTAGTCATACCTATCGTGAATCCTTACTTTCATCATTACATTAGAGATCTGCATCGGTCTCAGCCTGCGCCGAGGCATGTCTCCTGCAGTTACTGTGCATCGCCGGGCCCTGCTACTGGGATGTGATCACCGGAAACACGGCCGTCCATCGCAAGATCGAACAAGGCGCCACGACTTTCGCCGTTCAACGTCCTGTGAGACAGTCCATGGGGAAGCATGTGATCGTTGGGGAAGCATTTGATCCTGGGTGAAGAAGGATCAACAGCGATGATTAACGGTGGTCAATGATGATGAATGATGGTGAATCATGGTCGGCAATCGTTGATGGATGGTGAGAAATGCTTACTGGTGACTGTGGATGCCTAGTCAGCGGGTATATAATGAAAAGCTAGGTGGGTTCCTTGTCAGCGCAGCAAAGGTTAATGGGTTGATTATCCATTGGTAATATGCTCCATTATGATTGGCTTCAGTGGGATAGCCATCAATTTTTGGGGTACACCACTTTTGCAAACAATGCAATAGCCACCAACCACATCCAACTCATAAATGATGGCCACCAACCACATCCAACTCGTAAATGACGGCCAAGACTCGTTTATGGTAATTGACCATGAGCCGCTACAACAATAGTTTAACTGGTTCTTGGGGATTGTGATTGCCAATGCAAAACAATAACATAAAATTAGATCCAATTATATGCAATAATCTATAGATATGAGTACTTTGACGGTACTGTTACACTTTACACACACTCACTACCAATCACGCAACATTTGCAAAGCATGAGGCGTTGAACTTAATTTCATATATATATATATATATATTTTGTCCTGTCAACTAAAACATGTCCACTACAGATTCTGTGCTGTGTATCAGGCTGGGTCAATCTCCTTTAACTTTGACTGGATGACTGAATCACCACATGACTAGATTGATGTTTTGTAAGGCATGCAAATGCTCGGGTGCCCTTTTTTAAGCTGATCATGTCGGTGGTATCCGTGGTACACTCAAGGTTATGGATGTACCCGACTAAATATATTGGGTAGTTGCACTTACAAAAAACTCATATATTTCCACTCGTGGTGGTCAGTGGTGAATTTCCCCTGAGCAAATCATATGGTGAGTTGCGAGGCGGCACATCCTTGTTGAAGGAAAACGCTTTGACGAAACGTTTTCATTGTTTGACCCACTTTTTTTGTATCTGTATAGTTATCTAAAATCATATAACTCTTGAAGAGGACCATGTAATAGCCCTCATGGCTCGATCACAAATCATGTTGAGTGATAATTCTGATTTCGCAACCTATATCTAATTTGTATCCATCCAGTTAAACTTATCCATACAACTCATTTGTATCCAGCTAGTTAGTTATTCGATTCCAGCTTACCCGTCCAGTGTAGACACCACTTGGTGGTTTCTCAAAATAGGGGTACCCCCAAAGCTATGGTTGGTTTATTACTATAAATGACTATTAAGCTGGATGATTTAGGGGCACCCCTATGGCTTGAGAAACAGCCATAAAATGGTTGTCCATCGGCGCAAGCATGATCAGTCCGCCGCCTCAGATCTGGTCTTGCTACACCTCGCTGATTTTTCGTTGGCGAGCTGGGTCAAGCAGTTAACCAACCAGTAATGGTGGTTAATAACCAACAAACTATAGGGAAACTATCTTAATAACCAACAAAACCATGGGAAAAACAATGATTGATGATTAATTATGGGTCAATATTGACCAACCAGTGATGGCTCATAGTGACCAAGCAATTTCATAAGGAAAACAAGCTGGTTAATAGTAGGGGAACCAGGGGGACTAAGGGTGAACTGACCCACAGCCATTTATTCCCCATGAGTGATAATTCGAACATGGTACTTCAACATTCGACAAACATCTTGCCTGAAGTAGGTCCTTTCTGGATATGTTCCGCGTTTCTGCTTCACGTGAACTGTTGAGGTTTACTCGTCCACTATCCGGAATGTCACCGCAAGCATTGGTCTAGTCAGAATCTACACTTTTCACAAAGTGTTTCATCCCCTTGCATACCTTCATGTGCTGCTTTGCTGATGATGTATATACATAATCATATATATATATATGTATATACATATTTCGTATACACATATGAGCATCCGACAGAAGTGTGTCAATTCATATCTGGTATTTGGGTGGACGTTCGGTTCTCCATACCCGATAGCGGACGACCCAGCACCAATACCCCCCAAACCTTCACAGCCTTTAGGGGACGATCCAGTTTACCACATGGCCACTTTTGTGAGACAGACTTTTGTCCGCTTCATAAATATATATATATATATATATACATTTACACATATATATATATATTTACACATGTAATGATACTAATTATCCTATATATGAATATAAAAACATGAATGTAATAAACATGAGAGAGAGAAGGAGAGAAGGAGGTAGAGATGCGGAGAAAGAGACCAGCATGGCCCAGCCCGTCGCCTACCGACCGTCATCGTTGGTCACAGGTCCTTGCCCGGAACCACTACATCCCTGTGACCAGGGCTGCTGCAGCTCGTTTGCCAACCGAGTTCCCTCCCTCCTGGTCAATGATGCATGTACATGCCTGTGGGGGTTTCTCAAGCCATAGGGGTGCCCCTAAATCATCCATTAATACTCATTTATAGTAATGAACCAACCATTTTTGGGGGCTCCCTATTTTGAGAAACCATCATATAGTAGGTCAAGACTGGCTGAGTTATGTTGGTCTCCAATTCCGTGAGCATGGTTCAACATGGTTCATACCGATAGTCAATCACATCGGCGAATTGGAGAAGTGTTGGTGGTGCAACAGAGACTGGGCGCGCCCAGGGGTTCAACAGACCGAAGATAGGTGGTACAACCGGTACAAGCCCATGAAAAAAGACCCCTACCCAATCTCTTGGCAGAGATTTGCCTGAAGTTCATGCCAGTGAGTGTTGGCAAGGATGCAGCATGATGCAACTAGACGACGGGTTTGTTCGTGGCACCTACGCCACAGATTCGTGAAAGACTTTTATGTTCATGTTTGGGATTTTTAAGGCAGTCTGGGAAAACTTTCCAACCTTCCTTGGAACACCTGGGTTTGATGGTTGGGTTAGGCGAATAACCAACCATCATCCTTTTGCTAATCAACCATGACTGACCATTGTTAGTCCCATCAAAACCCATTAGCGACACTGACGTTTTTTGACAATTCGAAATCATTTGCACGAACCCTCACTCGATGGTTAATAGTGGTAGATGATTTTTAGCGATGATGAGTGATAATTAATCTGTATGCTAATCAGATTTCAGCATGGACGATGCTGTCTTATCATAATGGTTGATAGTTATTTCCATTCACAACGTTAATCATAAGGATTGAATCTTGAATTAGAGCTGGTTGGGGTGTTTCTTCAATCATTCTTGATGTTCCCAATTGGCCCTTCGCCGCTGGCCCATAATCAGCTTGTTCTTTGACTGTACATGGGAGCAGACTAACAAAGGGTTGGTCGGTTGACTTGCGCGGCAGCGAGATGACGGGGGCAGGGCTGGCACCGCACCACCAACCATCACTGTGCCCAGCTGAGGTGGGGAGCCGAGTTCTGTGCTGTGGTTCAATCTCAACATCAGAAATCTGGTGGAGGCGATGGGCAGACCCGGGGCATCGGTTACGGGGTCATGCAACTGGTGAAGCTGAGGGGGTGAAATGGCAAGTCTTGGCAATCATTTCTTTGTTTGGATGAGGCATGATGGGGTGAAATTTCCAACATCTAGGCTGAGCGGCAATAGATTGTACAGTAGTTGGTTAGCCCAACCGCCATGGAAGTGGGATAGCAAGGATATCTCCAGCAACTATTGCGGACGGGTATTGCAAAACATCGGAAGGTATAGGCCACAAGCAGGCAGCCACAAGCAAAGATAGTTCACGGTCATCCGGTCATCAAGCTTTACCCTCATTAACCAGGCAGTAGATATGAAAGATCGACCTTTACATCAATGGGAAGTGTAGCATCATTGAACATGAAGTATTCCCTCCATATGCTTGACATTGATCGGAAGGTCCTGGCGATTGATCCATGCGGAAGACAAGCAAGTATAATTGGTCATTATCTTATCGAAGGAAGTTTAGAAGTCTAACTTCCGACAATATGGACAACTCAGCTAGGGCAGATCGCCTGAGCAGATGTGTGAAAGAAGAGATGTGAGAAAGATGAGATGTGGGAAAGATGAGATGTGCGAAAGATGAGAATGCGAGCGCGCCAAAATGTTAGGAAAGTCGCGAAATGCTGTGTTTTGCAAGGTTTTGTGCATCATGAGGGTCCAGAAGGGTACCTCGCTAAAGCGGCGGGTGCGGAGCACTGTGGCGGAAGGTGTGTGCAAAAATCGTTAAAAAACCTAGGCGCGAAGCACATTTGGAAGTCAAAATCGTAAAAACATGTCAGCCTCGGAGCACTTTTGGAAGTTGCAACTTGCAAAATCGTTAAAAACCTAGGCGCGAAGCACATTTGGAAGTCAAAATCGTAAAAACATGTCAGCTCCGGAGCACTTTTGGAAGTTGCAACTTGCAAAATCGTTAAAAAACCTAGGCGCGAAGCACATTTGGAAGTCAAAATCGTAAAAGCACTACATGTTCGAAGCACTTTTGATGACTCATGATTCTCAAAACTGGCACGCTGCCTGCGCGCGAAGCAAATTTTTAAGATAAGATCTTGTACCAAAATAGAAACTGCAATTTTACTAGCGTTTCGGGCCACTTCTCGGAGATGTCATATGATGATGAAAATTGGCACGCCGCCTGCGCGCGAAGCACATTCTCACGTCCGAAGTCGCAAAAACTCGTGGTTTTTAACAAGTTTTGAAAGTTGCATGTCCGAAAAAGTGCACGCGGCCAGGGCGAGAAACACATTTTGAAGCAAATGTGTCAAAACACAGCACGTTTTGACACTTTCGGAACACAGGAGACAAAAGTCGGAAAACACTTGCGTTTCGCGTCACTTTTCGTGATTTATGTGGCCAAAATGTGCACAACGCTTGCGCGCCAAGCACATTTGCAGGTCAAAAGTAGCAAAACACTTGATGATCAGACAGATAGATAGACGAAACGAGAGTCAGATAGAAAAGTAGATAGATAGTCAGGTAGATAGACAGAAAGATAGACAGATGGACACATAGATGATCAGACAAATAATTCGGTAGAAAGATAGACAGATAGATAGATAGGCAAACAGATAAATAGATAGATGGACAGGTAGATAGATAGATACATAGACAGAAAGATGACGAGATAGATAGTGAGGTAGATAGAAAGACAAGTACATAGGCAGATAGATAAACGAATAGATCATCAGATAGATAGATAGATAGACAGTCAGAGAGACAGAAAGAAAACTGATCCACTGATAGAAAGATAGCATAGAAAGATAGCTAGACAGATAGGCTGCCAGTCAAGTGGCCAGATCGATGCTCACATTGGTAGGAAGTCAGGCCCAAGTGATGTTTAGTTCTCGGATCCCTCGGACAATCAATCGTCGCAACCACAACTGCACACTCCTATAGTGCTCCTATCTTGGAAACTTCCGCCACCGCCTTGTGCGGTACTACTTGTATTCATTTATATTGTCCCTCATGATTGCAGGAAGCCTGGTGGCTGTTTTGTTGGGGGGAGCTCCCGGGTCCAAACCATTTTTGGGGTCCATTTGTAGCCTCATTATTTGGATGAGTTGTTTCACGGCCAACAAACCTGCACGAGCTGAGGTGGTGCCTGTGATTCTGCTGGCCTACGCAACGCAGTCTTCAGCGCCCATCATCCTAGTTGCGTGGTGGAAAATTCCATGCAGCATGTGATGGTTCACACAGGTACACTCTGGTATGATTCATATTACCCACTCCCCCCTACTGCATGGTAAATGGCCAACTATTTATGGTGAAAGCAGATGTGGCTCGTCATTTGTTGATGCACCCATTCTGAGCTACTGGTTGGTAGACCTATTGGTTGGTTAGTGGAACATGATATCCCATTTCCTTTGGTTGGGACCTATTGGTTGGTAGACATATTGGTTGGGACCTATTAGTTGGTCATTCCTTTTTCACCTACAAGTTTCCCTATTTCCCAGTGGTGGAGGACAACCCAATGTCACCATGGACTCGGTGCGGTATTTCAAGTGGTACTATTTAAAGCATTTCCAATTCCCCATGCATTGAAGTAGTGAAGAAAGTTTCATCTAGTACTCATGTGTACTATGGTTGTATGGTCATTGTATGGTACAAATACTATGGTTACATGGTATTTAGGTTTCTTACTTGGGACATATTTGATGATGGCACGGACACGGCTGATCTGTGAGGAGATTCCGGCTGACCCAGGCATCTTTGAAGAACGATTCCTGGGAAAACGTCCGACGGATCACTGGTTTCGTATCCATTTGTTTGTACGTTCCTCGACAGCAAGCCAGTGTTTCAGCAACGGCCAGCACTTTCCAGTCTCGTTCCTTGAGGCCTAGCCATGGAGGCAACGGTTTGTAGACATGCTAATGGCTAGTGATTGATCATTGTTAATTAAGTCTGGTTTGTTGAGTGGCTGGTTGCACAGGCCGGCCAAGATTTGAGAATGGTGAAGAGTTCAGTTCCCCATATACTGGATCTACAATGATCCAGACCACTGTTGCTACTGCTCTGATTAGTTTATTTCTTTTCACACGTTCACATCATATAGATATATAACATACTCGCGCTCACACACACACACACAGGAACAATTTTTTTCGCAGTCAATCTGGACTTTCCATCACAAGTCTGAACAATATATTCACTTAGTGCCATGTGGAACACCGCCAATTGCAGACAAGAGACCCTGGTGGTCACTACTTGTTCCATCCTTAGCTCCATCATCTAGAAGTAGTTTCGGGGGGGTCTTTGTATTTTCCATCATAGAAACACCTGCTCTACCTCGAATGAGCAACCCACTAGAAAGGCTGATTCTTTTTGGCTGTTTGGTACCAGCATACAGATTGCAAATCCTCAGAAGTTGTGCAGGACCGGTGTTTAACCTCACTTGTTAGGCCTTAAGAGTCATCAACTAATTACTCCATCCTCAAGTAATGACTTAATAGTCCACATTACTTGATGATTCATCCATTTGGATCAGGCAGTAATTATCAGTAATTCATGGTGTGGGTTCGTCCATAGATGGGGTACCTCTCTATAAACCCATAATATGATTGGCGGATTCTCATTATAAGTTGCCTTTTTGGGGGTACCACCTTTTATGGACAAGCCTTTTTTGATATGGAAGTTTGTTTCAGGTCAGGGTAGTTCTGTGGTGAGCTTCTTGTTGATGCGAACGTTCGCAGTGCAGTGTCCATGTGTGTATTCGTGGACCGCCAAAACGGAAGATTTCCCGACACAGTTGGATACCAAACAAGACGTGGTCAGGAGATTTGGATACCTGCGGATACCTTTTTTTTGACGCGTATTGAGACAAGCATTGATTAACTTAAATTCATTTTTGCAGAAAAGTATTTGCGATCATGTCTTGCAATTGTTGGACTTGGGACGGATCTTCACTTGTGACACGCAATCGGACTAATATCTGGAAAAAAACAAAAAAGAGAAGAGCCTACTCTTAGATCCTCTGCAAGGATTGACGACATCCCTGATGATTCTGACAATAATTAATTCATTTGATGTGTTTTAATGTTTTGAAGTGTTGAGAGCTGACAGGATCAGTTAGACCGTAGCCAACTTACATCAGCCCAGTACGTGTTGCTACATTGTCATGTGCACAGTTCCGGACCAGAACCATAGTATTGGGTCGAATGGGAAAAACAAATAAGGGCCTTGTTGACAGTGTCAGAGTGAAAATAGTACTTCCGGTGCATGTTTGTATATTTTTCGTTGTTAAGCCAATGTGAAATTTGCGGAGAACGTCTCGCAGAACAGTGGCAGGGTTGCTCCACACTCGGAGTCCTCACTGTTCATTGGAATCCAAGTGGGCCGTGGGGGTTGTTCCAAAGGTTGATCAGTTGATACTCCAGCTATTGTTCCAAAGCCCGACCAGGTTATGAATAGCACGTAACACCCCTGCACCATCCTTCTTGGCTGATATAGGGCGAGATGGAAACCTTATGGTTCCATTCAACATGTTATGATAAAAGCACATGTTTTTGTTCAATGGAAAACTTGGGGTTCCTTTTAAGCATTTGCAAAATGAACACATTGAAGTCAAGAGGGGGTACCAAGACAAAACGGCACCTTGTGGTGAACTAATGAACTTTGTTTTCGATCACAAACAGCTGCATGTTGACACATCGGTTGATCCTATCGTTTGGTTTCATAAACCTGTGTCCATACATGGTGAAGCCTCAAAATTTGTGGTTTGACCTGCAAAACGATACCACATTTGCAGATGTTTGCATGTTGTTTCTGGACGCCCCTCGCGAAAGCCAGTCACACGAGACTTCAGTCCCGAAAGCTCGCCACGAGGCGATTTCTGCGACCTTTGGTCATTCGGTCTATTCGCGCTACTCAGACACGACCACCAACAATGCCCTAACCACCATAGGTGCTCGATGATCCCGGGCAGGTGTCCAGTTGTAGAGTTGTAGAGTTCTAGCATCGAGCTGCACCAAACAACACAACTCGCATATCGCATCAGGCTACTCATTGGCAGACCATGGCAGCTATCACGTGGGGCGGGCTTTGGTGCTGGTACTACCAGAGACAAACACCTGCTAACAGCAGTGGTGGATGTACTGGTAAGTTGATTTGTTCACCGTGATTAGCGGGTTGTTAACCAGCTAACCACTATGAAGAATCATTTCTTTAAAGGCTTTCGAAATTTTCTCACCATTATCAACCATGAATAAGCATGATTTCGACACTTGTGACCTGGATTAACCTGTGATCCAGGTACGGTTCCGAATGCCAAATAGCACTATACATGTACGCGTCAGATTTGGAAGCCACGTTTCGCAATAGGTTCGTGGCCAAAGGGTCCTGCAATGTCACCAGTAGTCTTGTGGAAAGACGCATTCATTTGATGGTTTCTTAAAATGGAGGACCCCAAGCTATGGTTGGTTTATCACTATAAATTGTTAATAAGCTGGATGAAAACTGCGGGATTCCCTATTTTGAGAAACCCACATTTGGTTTGTTTGTTTGGCTGTGAGAGTCTTGCAGAACACGCTGTGTTCATCTCCATGATTCACAGCATCCCAGGCGACTTTTAACAAGTTAATTTTCAGCTCAAATGGATATGTGGGTTTTCATGAAGGCTGTGGCATCAGAAAAAAACATGAAAAAACACTGTCCTTGTACCGCACTGGTGGGCCGCGTGCATTCCAACAGGTTTCCGGAAAGTGACTCTAATTGGATCTTTGGAGCCCAGTCTTCAGATCCCCTCTCTACACACACGCGATGCACACGAATATACGCATGCACTTGCGCACTAAACGGTACATAAGAATGATGAGCTATTTTGGATGTGAACTGATGCCAACCTTGTACGGCTTCAAACTTGGTATGTGATATTCACATGTATGGTGTAAATATGGCTGGCGTTGTTGGTTGCTGGCATTCTCGTGTAGCCATGGGAATCATAGAAAGTGAAAACACACAATATTTCTGATCAGATGTTTCCCAAGTTTGAAGGGTCCTAGGCCAAGTAATCAAATATGTGATGAGGTACAGTATCGCTTTGATTGCCTTGTGTCTTTTGGAATGCAGTACCCCCTCCGATTGTCGTGTTACTATATATATTTATGGCGCTAATCCTTGCACTCAGTAAACTAACTAACCTGGAAACTAAAAATCACAATGTTTATAGCTGAAACCATTACAAATGGTGGATTTTCCAGGTTAGTTTACCAGAGCCTACATTTGTTGTTTAAGCCTTATGGTTGCTGACTATCCCCTATCATTAAGCCTCTCCCTTCGATCCTGCGGACGCCCCCCCTGTCATTAACCATGATCAATGGCTTTAATCGTTGTATATCTCTTACAAAAACATATAAAACACTTGTAATTGTTGGTGATCATCATTGTTTGGAAAATCTTCATTACACACAATATTGATGGCATCCGTTCTATTATCCTGGCCAGTGTAAGCCTTATTGTTGGTTATTAACCATCATAATCCCCTATAAATCCCTATAAGATCCCTATACGATCCGTTTAAATAACCCTACAAGACCCTCATATATCATTCTAAAAACCTTATAACTAACCCTATAAGATCCCTATAAATCCCTACAAATGACCCTACAAATAACCCTACGAATAACCTTTTAAAATCCCTATAGGGATCGTTTCATATAAATCCCTATAAATAACCCTATGAACAACCTTTTAAAATCCCTATTATAAAAACATTCCCCCTATAAATCCCTACAAATAACCCTAGGAATAATGGCCGTTAACCTTTTAAAAAAGCATCAACCTTTTAAAATCCCTATAAAATCCCTAAAAAATTCCTAGAAATCCTTTAAAATCCCCATAAAACCCCTTTAAAATCTCTATACAATCTCTATAAAATCCCTATAAAAAACCATCATCCCTCTAGAACTCCTTTGACCATTTCACCATTCGCCAGGTCAAAGGCCCATCGATCAAACTGCCCGATGGCATCTTGGACACCGCTGCGAGCTGCTGCTGTGAGTGCAAGGGATAGGAATGGGTCGAGCAGGTAACCATCCATGGGGAATGGTAAGCAACCAGACACGGTTCAGGAAGGTACACCTACAGGGGTACAGGGGAGCTGGACCCACAGCCACCATGGTGATGTTCTTTTCTTTTGGAGGTTGTCCATTTTTTGAAGGCATTTCTGTATTTCAAGGAAGAAAACCCATGGTTTATGGATTGAAATGGGGATAGCCACCATTTGAAGCTAAGGGCTTGGATGGAGAGCAAAAGGAACAGCAACTTGGGAGCCATGATTGTGGGTGTGAACTTTTGCAGCCACATGTACAGCCTGTTTTTCAATGATTTGTGCAGCTATTGAACCATAGCTGGCAGCTATTCAGCATCATACACTTGCCATGTAGCTATTAACCATGAAAATATGACTATGATTAACTAATTCAACACTATTAACTTGATTTAACTTCTAAGTTAACTGATCATGATCAACTATCAACCATCATAATTAACTGTTAACTATCAATTTGATCAACTATCAACCATCATAATTTCACCAACCAGCTTGATCAACTACTCCATGCGGGACCAGGTGATCTCAACCAGCCGTCACCGGACGCTGCATCAACGTCACGGTTACCAGCGGTCACCGGGTCTCCTGCGGGTCACCGCGCCACTTAGGTGCGGCTTCGTTTTAGCGACCTGGGCTGAATGGTGGGTGCCATGCGTGACAACCCATGGCAGTTTTTTGTACAATGTTTATTATAATCACTGTAGTGATTTGATCATCGTCGTCGTCGTCGTCGTCGTCGTCGTCATCATCATCATCATCATCATCATCATCCTCGTGATCATCATCATCATTTTGCATGTCTTTTCCCGTAAAGACACCAGTGAAAAACTCTATGAGTTCACATCAGTATACCCCAGACATATTCATCGTGGCTTGCAAATTCTGTTGGAACATCCAAGTGGGGCCATGCAGCGGCAATGCAGCGGCACTGCATGTTGTGGAATTCCCGAGTCATGATTTGAGCTAAGAGGCTTTTTGCAAGCTGGTTTGCCAGGAAAATCGCAACCCATTCAATTCAGAACCAGTAAATCAAGCTGTAGGACAAATCATTTTTTGATGCATCTGCGTGGCCACCGAGTTTCTCATGTGCTTTTGTTCCTCAAAAAAGCGGCCACCCGTTTCGACTTGTCACGGTGTGATCCACATCATGATGAAACCAGAAAGCTACGGCAGGTCCTGATCACAGCTGAGTTGTCCCCTGGGATTCGCAACTTCCCAAGAACATACCTTGTTTTTGGCAGGGCAACTGCTGTTGGGCACTGTATGTATCACATTGGAGCAGAGGTAGAGTAACTATTGTGTTTTGCAAACTCCTTGAACTGAAATCCAAAGCTGTTGATCTGACTCTGAATGCTAGCGACACGCATGTTAGTTTGATACAAGGCTTCGCAGAATTCGGCCCATACACATGTTTGATGACTTTAGTGATGCATTGAGAGATTTGCCAATCCACACCAATCCAACCCCGTAGCGACTCTATTCATATTACTACATAGTTAAGTAGATAGTAATGCCAAACCATTGGTTTTCCCGCGAAAGACCAGAGCACATTTTCTTGGGCAGCGGCTCTGTTTGGCTAATCAATATACCATATACCTTATAATGAAGGAGATATGCCTAGTATAGCAAAGCTTGGGGACGCAGTTGGTATCGACTTCTGGTAAGCAAGCATCGGATGAGTTTGCCTGCTTGGAGCACAACCTTCCGCTTAGGTGTTTATCTCCTACATCTTCATGTTGTTTCCCATTCGGCTCCATGGCTCATGATCTATAGCTATCAAAAGCATTTGCAGTTGAGACTGCCAAGTTCAGTAGAAAGCAGGAACGAAAACTTTGTGAGAAAGCCCTGTCTCAAGTGTTTTGCAAGAACATCGTATTCACATCTATTCACTTGTGCAATTCTTTGTATTGAAAGGAGTTGCTTTGCTGAAGCTTGTTCAAGTTGCTTGCGATGAGACTTCTCAATGTTGTCTGGCGCCAGGAATGTGCTCATGAGTGCTTGTTTGGGAAAAGATGAGCTGGAACGAGAAGCACCATACTATGTTTATCTTGTCCCATGGACGCAAGTGAGCTGCGTTGGTGGGTGTTCTTATGTTGTTGCCGTCTTTGTCCTTGGTTCTGCTTCATTGTTAGCCGTTGTTGTTATTTGGATTGCTTTTGGCCTGTGCTTTTTGTTTATTAGTGACCTGTTGATTTCTTTTTGTGTTGGTTTCCTGATTGTTTAGTTTGGTTGCTTGGGCGGGTAGCGAATCATCTCTCAATAGCTGTCAATGTTTTTGCAGGACCCGACCCTTGGCAAATTGATAAGAACTTGTTCTTCAGGGCTGATGAACACGTGACTTGCTGAGGTTCTTCAGGGGTGCAAAAACCTCAAACTTCCAATCTGCCTAATATCAAACTGCTGAATTTGGTCTTCACGAACACATGTTTGGACCTGCAGCCAACAGGGCCAACCAAGACTACTAGTACAAGCACCTGTTTCACCAAGGTGTCATCATACTTATGGGTGTTTCTCAAAATAGGGGTACCCCCAAATCATCCATTTATAGTCATTTATAGTAATAAACCAGCCATTTTTGGGGTACCCCTGTTTTGAGAAACCACCTTATGGCTTGTACTTAATCATGTTGAGCTGCTGAACGAAGTATATCAACTCTTCCCAGTCGATTTCGGATGTGGCTGACGCTCAGATCATGACGGTGATGCTGAATGGCTTTTTGCTGATGATGCTTGGCGAGGGGCTGCATAGCTGGGTGTTTCTCAAGTCATAGGGGACCCGACAAAAAAGCTGGTTTATCAGAGTTTATCACTAATAATTTGGTCAATATTGGATGATTTTGGGGGGTACTCCTAATACGAGAAACCACCAAATGACTTTGCAGCAGTCTTGGGTCAAGAGTGATGTGATGGGTGAATACCCAATAGTTCTCTCCTGTAGTTCTCTCTCTCTCTCTCTGTTTCTTTCAGAGTTGTTGGGGTAGCAGGACCACAAGACACAACAATCGATGTCGTTTCTCAGCAAGGTCCAAACTAGACTAGAAAGAACCTGTGCGAGCATGTTACAAGACTGTCTTCATAGAACAAATTTGAATGACATGTGTTTTTTCTGCATGTTTTACTTGTACAGAGATTAAATTGACAGTGAGACCTGAGGAGCAGAAGATCCTACCAGGCTAGTGCAATATTCTGTGTAAACGTTTGTCTAGCATCAAAGCAATGGTGTGCGTGAAGCATGCAGTGAAGCCGAAGTGCACAATCCATACCGCGTGGATATCCTGAAAATATTGTTTGGTTTGTTGATGAATGTCATTTGATATCCCAGCAAGGACGGCAATTGGTTTATTTTTGGCATATTGACAGCAAGGGTTTCTAGATTTGCCAGTTGTTTGGATGCCTTTGGTTGCACTGACAAGAATCCGTTGCCCCTACTATCGCTCCTTCCCAGACAGGATGGTTTGATAGGAAAACATGGTTTTCCATCATAAATCATAAGCCTCTGATTGGTTTTCCTAGTAGGATTATGTTATTTTCCTATGCAAAATGCTAACCTTTTGAAATATAAGTTTTTAGGATTTTGCAGAGAGAATTTGGAGGTGAAGGGATTGTTGGTGTCCAAGACAGCCATTATCAACTGGTAAGTTGCCCCGTCTGGGGCTTGACTGTTCCGTTGGCCAGTTGACGCTTGGCGACCACTGCAGATGACAATGCTTCACACCAGATGACAATGCTTCACACCTTCGACTTAAAATGGTTGCATTCCTTGACCACTAATTATCAGCAAGAAGTAAAGCTTGGGACAGTGAACGTGTTTGATCCTTTTTGACTTGAACTCCTGGATTTGTCGTTGTTTTCCGCAGCTAAGCAATGTACTTTTGACATCTTTTAACTGCGTGCGGTGCATTCCCACATGCAGAAACAAGAACCCAGCACATCGATCACAGTTCGGAGCAGAAATTTCTTGGACCTCAGCTGGTTGTGCCATCAGGCTAGCCTTGGTTGCAGTTCAGTTAGGAGGCCGCTGCCACAGGGTCGTGTGCTGCTGCTGCTGGTGGCGGCGCTGGGGGGGCGCGGCT
>VSDK01007199.1:191213-203852 GCA_009767595.1 Symbiodinium kawagutii | reverse complement strand
CTCCAAAATGCTGCAAATAGCATGGAATTGAGGTTGGGCGGGGGAGGGGGGGGGACCATACCATGTGGGGGGGGGTGTGGGAGTCCGGGGGCCGGGCTCATATATCTTCACACTTTTTCAGAGGTAACTGCCAATGTTTGTAACGGCCTCAGTATATCTGTCTTTGAACACGGGCAATGAATATCCCAACAGCAATTCTATGTATTATGTGTTCATATCTCGAGTGTTGTCATGATCGACAAATGGTTTCAGCATGTTTGATAGTCATGAAGCATCAACCAAGATTATCGCAAATATACAAGCAATGTAGTCATCAACCATCATTACCATCAACAACCATCATTAACCACCACAAACCCTGAGAATCAACTATTTCAAACCAGACCATGAACCTGTCCTCTGTGAAAACAATCCTTAAGCCCGCCCGTGAGGTTGGAAGAAAAGGGCCATCGAGCTGCTTTGCAGAGCAACACTGAAGCGAAACTCAGCAGCGAGCAGCGCTTTGAAAAAGGTTCCACGGAAAAGTTGCAGGGGAAGTGGAAAATCTATGAACATCCACCACCTATAGATAGTTTTCCCATAAAAAAGTCAACATTCTCGACTTCCAGGTTACTTTGACAGGGTCACAACGGTTGAAACATGTTGAAGCCAAAAATCCAAGTGTTTTTTGAGGCAGCTCTTTGCTGGGCTGTGAGCATCACCCACCAGGTATTGAAATGGATCATCAGGTAATTTGTGAATAATGGCCTTTATTTATAACATCACTTCCGCCAAGCGGCCGCTGTGGTGACATGCTCCGGTGCGAAAAGACGCGTGTTTCTGCATGGTAAATCTACGATCATCTCATTGGGTGGCTGTTTCGAGGTCCCAGCGGTCATGACGACATGGTCACAGCTGGGCACAGCTGTTTGTCGTGGGACGTGGGCGGTCCATGAAGGAACAGGAAGAGATCCCGTTGTGAGTGGGCAAAGAGAGCAAGCAGCAGCAAACAACCGTTTTTTGGTGGACAAAATGTAGAGAAGTTCATGCCTTGATATGCAAAAACATATTCGGTTCTGGTTCTATGACATTCAAAAAATTAAGAGTTTATCATTGTGGCCTGAAAGGCTACCAACCAGCTAGCGTGGAAGGAACCGTACATCACAGTGTGTTGTAGAAAGTGGTCCTATTTCTGGGGCTTTCAACCAATAATCGATTAGGACGCCCAAGCTCACCGATGTTGTTCGCGCATCATGATTTGGATGCCTCCTCGTTAGGGTTGGTACCGCCGTTACCTTCATGAGGTTGCGACTCATTGATTGCGCATGTTGTTGATTGGTGACATATTATATAGCACAAATCACTTGTAATTAGTAAATCAAAATGTAAAAAAAAACACAGATCAGCACACATGACTCATGAGGATAAGTGACCAGCAGGTATCCAAAACGTTTTCACGATACCTGGTGAGATGCAACACTCCTTTTTTCAATAGATGCCATGCGCGTCACGCACAAAGTAGTCACATGTCCAGATTGCTCTTGGATGAGTCGCAAAACAGTGTGTCTTCCCAATCACCAAAGCACTTTGAGTTTGGGTAAACCATCTCTTGTGTGTGGGATCGCTGCTCCATGCAAGTCTTCAGCATTCGTATGTGAGTTCTTGAACTTATTGCCTTATTGCACTATGTCACTATGGCGACTGGTTTTGGGAATGGCAGTTCTTACCCCTGGCCCGGTGGCGGCCCAGGCCACCCGATTACAACAGCCTGCACTGCTGACCATCGCAGACCCATTTCTATGAACCTGGAGGGGGTGGTGCTCTTCGAATGCCAGCTCTTGCCAGCTCTCACTACATCAAACATCAAAAGTATACTGTAAAGGATTGTTTGCTTGTGTACATGTTGAATTACTTATGCTTATTTGTTTCAATGCTAGCAACAACTGGTTGCCTTCCCTTCAGACCATGTGGGTAGATGCTTGTCATGTTCAGTGAATGCCAGATTATAACATTGAATCAGGACATGTTGCCAAGACATCCTAGCATCTTCATTAGCACAAGCAGCATGTGTATCACTGCCAAGCAAGGCCCAAGGATACCAGCCGGCTCTCACGAGCTTCCAAGCTAAGGATCTTCAACATGCTGAACAACGCCTTAGGCGTGTCCCTCCTGGCGGTGAGCTGGGTATGCATGAAGGCACAACGGGGAGGGGCTGCAAGAAACCAAGGACTGGCCGCTTTCAGTCTCAAGAGAAACCACGAGTGAAAACAGGAAAAATCATGAAAGCATCAAAGAGTGATGAACGAGTGATGTGGTGATGTTTTTTGTGTGTGCATATAACCACACCTGAATGGCAGATGGGCTCTCTTTATCAAAAATTGCTTTTGCACAAGATTGACGTGTACCTAAACACCCAGTTTTGTCAAAGTTCATACCAACTCTTTCTCGGCAAAATTGTTTTAAGCACACTCCAGAATCGGATGGATGAACCCTGTGCTTCTTGATCTAATGTAAACATGCAATCTGAAAAAGCACGTTGGTTTTGCAAAAGTTGGCCAGGGGATGCATTTCGGCTAAAACAACTAGCTACGATTCAATCGCTCCAATGTTGATAGCTTGGCAAGAAGTATTCTTTTGACAGGTCAATGCACCAGCATTGCCAATTGGGTTCTCTTTATTGCTCCAACCACATATCTTTCCAGGGGCGTGGTCATTTCATGGGACTAAAATACGCAGTTGGTTTCTGATAATACTGTGACAAACTATGCGACTGAAATTGACTAAAAGTAGTCAAGTGTGCATCGTACCACCTTGATTGTCTAAACTATGGACAGTATGAATGCAGGAATTGTTGGATTCCTATTCACCAACCACTGTCATTGCTTCCTTTTGTTTCTCGTTTGTTGTTACAAAAAAGTTTGCTTTGGTGGAAAGTGTTTGAGCACTGTCCCAACCGCAGATTGGACTCATACCAGCGCTGTCGCTGTACGCCCTCTCTAACTTTCTCAACCGATGCTTGGCATATAAATTGGAGGTCGTGACAACCCAGTACTGCATGCACCTTCTGGTGCTGGGACATGATGATGTCCTTGCAGCATGATGTAAGCTTGGCTATTGTCAATAGGGCATGGGAAGTGGAGGTTCAGAGGGATACTGAATTCTTTTGTGAAGCCACTGATTTGACGCCGTACCATGCAGTACAACAAATATTGACCATGGCTGCCATTGGCTCATGACATTCTTGTGGTTGCATGTCTTCGCACACGTTTCCTTTTTGAGTTGTACTGTTCCATGCGTTATCTCACGGCCTGCGAAGGGGCCAGTTGACATCAGCACAGGGGCCTTGTGTTCAATCTACGTGTCCACATCATGATTCAGAGTATGTAGGTGTTGTTGCCCTGGTCAAAGTTTGACCAAACCACAATATATGCCTTCCATTTTGTCACTGGCGTGGGCACTGCCAGTGTTTTTGCGAGTTCTCGGTACTTCTTGAACATTGGACAAGATCCTGCATTGCATTGTCTCATTCTGGAAGGTTGGCAAACAAAGGGGTTGTGGCAAATGTGTTTTATTGCCGTATGATAATTTGCCTGCTGCCGTTGACATCAATGTCACCTTTTTCTCGGCATTTATTCTCAAGTCAATGTCAGCTTTTGCTTGGCATCTCTGTGTCAACATGTAACCGGGGCTGCTACTGTTCATACCACAGAAGTTTCTTCTCTGTAACTTCCCTTCGATCATCTGATCTCACAGGTTAAACACAAAACATAGGAACATGTGCAAATATGAACAAGTATTATGCACCTGTTTGAATTTGATGTCTTCACATGTGCACTCACAATTGCATATTCTATTTTCACATGCATACTGTATACATATATATATATATATGTAGTCATGCGCTGATTTGCTTACATCTTTCAAAAACACTATCATGTATTATTTACTCACAGACATGCATGCTTACACACACATGTACTTCTGTAAACTACATAGACGTACATATTTTCATATCTATACGGAAAGTGCTGTGCACATGTGTGTTTTTTGGTGCTTCTTATACTTAGCTAATATACATATATGCACAATCATTTACACACATATGCAAATATACTTTCAAATCACGGGGCACCTGCGGCTGGATTTTCTAGCAATCATGTACTCAATATGCGCGATAGAACAGTGTTTTGCGAAAGTGGTTGCAAAATTGCTGATCATTTCTTCAAGATAAACGAAATATCTAGCAAGGTGGGTCCCCCTAATTAGCAGACTTGCTTTACGATTTGGGTAATTTTCAGTTATAATAGACACAACTCTAGTTCTCACTGGCCCTGAAATCAGCTTCTACCTATGGGACCACACCTTTAGAGATCTCATGCGACATTCCGCCGCCACCCCCTCTCGACGATGAAACGCTGCATGGTGTATATTTTTTTCATACGCAAGTAAAGCTCAAGAGGCACATGGTTACAAAGATCCTGCCCCCTTGCGCAGTTTGTGGCGCACTTGTGGCTGCTGAGGCTACACATTGCTTTTGGTATTTCGATCTTGCCAAATCTCCAAAGTGAAAGTGTTGCTCAGCTCGCTTTATGATCTGGAGATGTTTTCATTTGCCGAATCCTGGGTGTCATTTGTCTCGGGCCACACCAAGGATGTTTTGACCAACCTGGGTCCAAAGAATCTCATGAACTACAACAAATAGACGTTTTCAGCATAACCATCAATGCTGCCCAAGTACATGATACCAAAAAGAAGTAGACGAAGCAGGTAATTGTTCACTCAAAACCATACAGCACCAACCAGTATAGAGCCTGATTTTTGGTGGTATTTCGAAGGGTATGTAGTTGTCAATCATTTCACTTGAAGGGTTTGCCGCTTGGTTCACCATGCCGGTTTGTCCAAAAAAGGTGCATCTCCAAAACTTGTCGTTTTCCCCGTTGCTTGAGGTGATTATCGGATAGTTGGTAGGTACCACCATTTCTGGACAAACCCATCTCTTTACAGTCCAGTTGTGTGGCGAAAGCACTGCGATGGCTCTGTGGCTATGGATGTGGAAGGATTTCACAGTAGCAGCAGTTCCAAAAAAAATTACAAACTTTGATGGGACGCAATGTTTTCAAAGTAATTTTCCAGGGACACTGATATTGCTAGTCAATTGGTACTGCAAACCTAACAAAATATTTCCGCTCAGAACTAATGAGCTTTACGGAGACACTTGCATGAAATGAGTTTCTATTGGGAAACTTATTGGGAAACTCACTGCGAAACAATCTGCAGCAGTAACAAACAATAATAACCATTGGAAACTGCATTCAAAAAACGTAGGAAACTACATTAAAGACATTGGAAAGCAATCATTTTCGCAGATCAACAGCCATCGCCTGACAAGGCGCCTCTGCCATAGGGTCTGACTGCAGCTAGGCAGCGTCACCATGTGGATATACCGGTGCTAGCCCGGGCCAAGGTCATACCCTGACGTGGCAAGATATTGTTTCGGTCGGCCGGGCTTTTCGCTGGTCGCCTTCATGATGACGTCTCAGTGCCGCGGCAGATTCATCACCAGATGTGCGGACAACTTGAGACAGCTTGAGACACCTTTCTTCTGCTTTTTTGGCTGGATTTGCCTTGTGAACCACATGAGTTAGCACACACTAAGGGCCAATATCTTGCTGATGATGTATATTTTTGGAGAGTGTTGAAGATGTTTCTAATTAGATTGCACGTCTAGTGCTATTGTTTCTTGCTGGTGTGTTTCCATGAATCACTACCAACATAATTTTCGATTTCCATATGTGTTTGACTACGGTATGGACACAATGCCGCACCGCTCGGGGTGGTTGGGACTCCGTGCCTCGAATCTCAATTGGTTGACAGCTGTTCCTGTGAAATCAGCAGGTAGTCGATTATTTGTGATTTGGCAGTGGTATATGTGATTTTGGTCAATGGAAGTTGCAGAGAACAAGTAATGACAAACCACCAGATACAGTGATACCACCACTGCTTAGATTTTTGTTGCTAACCGTTGAAACTATTGGCTCGACAATCATTAACCATCATTGATAGTTCAGGATTCACCCATCACTAAACCATTGAGCATCAGAAACCATGAACTATAGCAATAACAAATCATCAACCATTCACAATCATGAACAAATCACCAGCCACAAGCCATCACTAATCAATAACCCAAAACAGTGACATTCATTAGCCAACCATCAACCAAAAGCCATCACTACCCAATCATTAAGCATGAAGGGAAAGCTTACCATGAGCCATCAGTCTCCAATCACCAGCCGTTGACCATCATCCCATCATCAATCATTATCCATCAGTAGCCAACCATCAACCACAATCCATGTTAAACCAATGCCCAACCAATATAACCAATGGTCATCATTAGCCAATCACCAACCATTGAAAGGTCATTGGCCAACCAACAACCATTCGCCATCTTGAACCTATCACCATTCGGCATTAATTTTCAATCACCAACCATTAGTGAAGCATGAAGCAAAATTCAACCAATAGCCGTCATCATCCAATCAGTTGCCATTAACCGTCAGCAACCAGTCATCAACCACTCTCCATCACTACCCAATCATTTGCAACCATTAATCAATCAGTAACCAGCAAAGATCACTTGCAGATACTTGCAGTGGTTGCACCACTTCCAAAAAGAGGCCCTGTCTTCGCCGCAAGTCAAGGTGTTGTTGCGCCAACACGGCCCATGTCCAGAGCTCAGCCTCACCCACACCTGGGACAAGGACAAGGCCATTTGGAAACTACACCCATATAACTACATACAACAATGTATATGCATACAACGCATAGATACTTTTTAAATATATGATAATGTACATTCGTATATATATATATATATATATATATTTATCTATATATATATATAACTTTACGTATGTATACATACATGTCTACATACAGAGACAGATGTGAGTAGGTGTCATCTATCAAAAGAAACATGGATGGATGGATGGATGGATGGACGGACGGACGGACGGACGGACGGACGGACAGAGAAATATATTTAAAGATACGTAGATACATAGAAAGTCGGTATTATGTCTATATTTCTACACGTACACCGTGGGTGGACGATGAAATCAACCCCCAACCATGACACATAAGCTCCGGCACCCCAAAATTTTAATATTCAGGTGCTTGAAGACGGTTGGCGCGAGTGGACAAAAGAAAAAACACCTGGATAGCAGCAAATCAGTGGCTGACCCTATATTGACATTTGGGGTGTGGTGTTTTGTTGTTTTCCTTGTCTTTTTTGTTCACATGCTCTATGTATATGCTTGTTTTTTTGTGTGTGTTAGTTCACGCATTCGTGTATGTGTGTATGATATATTTACATATAAATATATATATATATATCCTTACTCAATGGTTTGAACCCCAAAAGTAGTGTGGCTATGCAACCAAGAGCATTTGACTTCATCCCAACAGTTTGATAGTCACGCTATTCCGCTCCTGCCTTTTTTATTGGGGCATGTCAGACAATTTCGCATACCATCAAACCCAATGAGTCGCAGCTCCCCCTTCCAACGAGAACCCGGTCGAAAGATTGTTTTCTTTCTTATCAGTGTTTTTGTAGGAGTACCCTGATCGTATGTGAGTGTTGAACCTGCGGTTTACCGCGCTAGTTTACCCATGATGTGTCAGAGTTTCTTGTCAGAATGCTATTGAATTTGCCCACAAGGCAAAGCTGAATATTGCTCCCATAAGTGACGATAAGTGTATGCTAGTCATGCGTGCCCCAGGGCGGAATCTCAAACATTATAAACCATGCAACCATGCAAGAGTCATCGTAATCGCTGTGCTTGTGGTTGTTGAGCATCATCATTATGATGAACTTCAGAATTAATCGTACTCCCAGATATGATGTAGATCATCCTTCTCACCATCAGCATTGCTTGCTGTTTCTCGATCATGGTGTAGTGATTTGGCTGTGGGTCAAAACCCTGTACCCTGGTTCTCCTATCATTAGCCATTGTTGTTCCTATTATTGTTGGTTATTCTTTCCTATTTTTGGTTGGTCTATATTGACCCATAGCCATTTGTCGAATGTGGTGAGACAAACTGCCGTGTTTGCTGTGTTTGCACCCGAGATTGTGACGGTTGGAGAAGTGCTCTTCGACGCATTGCCGTTGCCTCCTGGTTGAAAAGATCACCGGTACACAATGGCGGTGTCTTGAGATTGGGAACCGAAAAATGATAAAGATTGTTATTTCTTTAGATTGATATTGGATGTCAAGAGTTCAGAAGCTAGGGATCCTGAGCAATCAGATTCGACAACTATCGAACAGATGGTGGCAGTACAATGTGCTGGGCCAGTGAGGGCTTGGTTGGGACAAGGGCAATTGGCACAGCCTCAAACCCTTGGGTGGACCCAACTTGACTTCCTGCATGTTCTTTTAGCGGATGAGGACAATTGTGATCCAAAAAAAGGTGTACGGTGTGCCCGCCTTTTTTGTTTCCACATTTCACAGCTTCTTTTATTTGAAATGCTGACCTCCAGATTATGATGATTATGGCTCCCACGTGTTTTTTGATTTGGGATTGACATCGATTGATCAATGAAAATCTTAATGTTGCGATGGCTGTCAGTCGTACACACCAGGAATATGCAACCTCATCCCCCTGACTCATTTCCCTGTACTTTTCTTTGCCGCACATGTTCGGGGTGTGGCAGTGTACCTCGTGTCAAAAGCTTGGTGGTAGAACCCCTTTTTTGAATTGGATCAACTTGCAATTCCGAAAGATGAACATGTTCATGCAGCAAGAGAAGACATTGAACAATGTTAATTTCAATATCATTAATCAAACATGGTGGTTAGCAATTCCCAGGTGGCTTCCTTTTGGGTGATCGGTTTCCTCTCTATCCTCACAGCCATCGAATTTAATCCTGGTGATCAACCAGGGATCAGGATCATCCATCAGCAGTTGGTGATATTTTGGGAGCTGTTGGTTGGTTTATATGCCGACCTGTTTCATAGGATTGGGTTCGCGCAACAAAGCGGTTGCGCTACCTCGCTATCCCTTCCTTTCCAGTTACCTTCATAGTAGGTGACCAGATGTATCCAGCCAGCTGGTTCTACCATGGTTGCTTGGGGTTGGTCACCTATTACCAAGGTAAAGGATAGGGTATGATTGATACTAAAGCTGCTAAAAAGATCTCCCTTCCTTCACAATTGTTTAGTTGACAATCGGAATTCATCCAGATAAGCACAAGACTATGGCAAAGTTGGGTCTGACTTTTTGTTGCCGCCGGTGAATCTCGGTAACCCCAAACTGCTCGACGTTGCTTCAGGTCGAAACGTGAAGCGACCATGGTTGCCATGCTCCTGCTGACGCCGTTCACTTTGATTAGGCAGGGACGCCCCTCCAGGCTGTGCCGATCAAGCCAGTGAGTTTTAAGGAAGCGCTATCCATGATGATCATTTGTGATTGGATTCGCTTGGTGGAGGTAGATATGGTGGTTTCTCAAAATAGGGGGGAGGTGGAAACAGGGATCAGTGTCCAAAAAGCAATGGTAAACGATGACAGGAGGCCATAGTCCCTGTCATTGTTTTTGTTTATTGGAGATATTATGAAATCTTTCTTGACCTTTGCACCTTGTACTCTTTTATTTACGATGATTTACAGGATGTTTTCCAAGGGTTCTTATCAGTTGCGAAAATGGTTTACGTTTGCTATGTGATCTTATGTGATGTTATTATTTTGACTCAAGTAAATGTATAAGTATTTTATTATATATGTAGTTTTTGTGATGGTATATATTCCTGAGTAGAAGTAAGTACAATTTCCCACGTGCGCCTATATGTTGATGCATCCTTTGACATATATTTATCGCCTATTGAGTATGTGTTTTTTGTTGTCACGATTTGACATGAACTTGTTAAGATACGTTAGCCTTGCAGCTCCCTGTGAGCCACCCATCGACAGGTCCTTGAAACGCATCGCCATCCTTTCGACGGTGGCAACGGTGGTGGCTGGGCTCAAGGAAGTTGGTACCCCCAAAAACCAATGGTTTCCATGTGTAAAATGATCACTCGCTTTGGTGGGGCCCATTGGTTACCCTACTTTGGCACACAACCATATTTTGTATGATAAACTTGAAGGTGTATGTTTTGTTCGTTGTAGACAGATGCACAAAAATAGATAGGTGTATAGATACTTAGATGAACGATACATGCATAGAAATATGTACATATCCAATCCTGTCAACACGTGCAGATCCTCAGGGCAGATTAACCTGATCTGGTAAATCAGACAGGTTACACTTGACGGTATTTCAGTATGATCTATGGCATATGAATTGTTGATGTTGATTGTGTTTGTGGTTTCTGGCTGTGAAATATTATCAAGGGTTATGAACGGTTACAGCAACACTAGCAACGGTTCATGAAGGCACAAGTGCGTTGTCTATTCATTTGTGCAGACCAGCCGGGCAGCGTGGAAAAGCAAGATAATTCAGTGGCTGTGCACTTTTTTCCACATGGTGTACGTTGAAGTTCACGTGTGTTGGCAAATGGGAGATGAAACCTCTACCTGTGAATATATATATATACATATTTATATTTATATTTACATACATATATATATAGATATATCTACTTAGAATTATTTAGATATATACACATTTCTTAATCTACAAATACTGTTATTTCTTTGTCACTGATTTGAACATTGCGCAATCTGATGGGTATATACTAGTTTATTTCTCACACGTATCATGAGCTATGATATTCGCACTCTGTAGCTTCGGCAAAAAAAGAGGTCAGATACTATCATATTACCTATCAATGAAGCTCATTGGCTTCATGGTGGCAACCTTGACTGGATGCGAACAACTCTCTAGCCGGCATCGGTCAGAGTAAAGGGACCCATCAACTCAAGTTTTCTGGGTTCAACTGACATTGGAGGAGTTGATTGGTCCCTTTTCTTGATTGGTTCAACTAAGGTATGACCATCCAGAATCCAATTTTCTATCCAACGATCTTTCTGACAACGACAGCAATAGAATCACCGAAAACAGTTTCTCCAACTTTGCTGGGCCAGCGCACTGATGGATTTCACCCTGCGTATGCTCAGGTTCTAGATCTGATCAACCACAGCAATTTCATGAGCATGTAGACAACAAGACCGTTTTTGTGTGCAAATATTTTCCGATAGTCCGTGATAGTCCGATAGTGATATGTTTTGCTCAGTTTACATGATCTGTGTACTATAGTGAGATATGGGATAGTGAGTCTGTTATGGCTGAAACCTAGAGTGATCTACCTATTGTGTTTTCTATATTAACCCTACATGGCTACCCAATATTAAGAGAACATTTGACAACATTTGTTGGTTCTGAAATCTGAAAAGGTTAGTCCTAGAGTGAGCAAAATCATTCCCTATGATGATATCTAATACCTAAGGTGATAACTATGATTCACGAGGGTTGTAGGTGACTTCAAAGGTGTACTCACCAACAATAAGGGTGTATGAAGGAGTGAATGATTAGGGTTACCATCCCCATGAATTATGATACCTTTCGTGATGCCTCTCGTGATAAAAAGACAGAATAAGGTATAGAAATAGAAAGAGAACACTAGAGAATAAACAAATAATAAGAAAAGTCATGATACAGAATAGAATACACAATAGATGATATAGAATAGACATAGAATAAACAATAGAATAACATTTAACAGAAAATAAAGAGAGGCAGAGAGATACTTCGCCGTTGTGTCCCTTATGTTTGCTGAAAACCGAGGCATGTCTCTCCGAGTTGCTGTGCCTCGCAGTGCCCGGTTACTGGGATGTGATCACGGGAAGCACGGCCGTGCACCGCAAGATGGACCAAGGTGCGGTGGGTGACCGGAACGGCGGAACGGCGCCGGACGAAACGCAGGGGAAATTGGCGTTGCTCATACTGTGATCATTGAACACGGTTCATGGTCAATTGTTAATAATAGGGGACAATAAGCTACAATACTAGGGGATACACCAGCTATATGATACTAGGTTCATGAATGAACAAACACATGTATAAGAACAGCTATGAGACTATTACTTTTGCATGGTCATATTCAAAACTTGGATGATGTTGCATGTTGGATAGCTATACCCGAAAAGTTGGTGAAACATCAGTTTGCTTTATTATCATTGCCTTTTGTTCCAGAATAGATCTCTAGCACATGGTACCTCAACCTTGGGCAAAGATTTGGCCTGAAGTAGGTCCTTTCTGGATACAGACCTCGGTCTTCCTTCAGATCAGCCAGCAATGTTGATTGGTGCAGTCATTTTGAACTGCAAGCAGTGTTGGTGCAGAACCATGCTGGTCACTTGGTGTTGTTTTGCCGCTTCATTTTTCATGTCAAGTGGTGGTTTGGTGATGATGTCTATTTCCCCACCTGTCAGGTGAGGGTTGTTAGATTTTATCAGAGCTGACTTCTCCTTCTCCTCCTTCTCCTTCTCCTTCTTCTCCTCCTCCGCTTGCCGGACCTCAACCACGACCAAGCGCGACCAGTGGTGGCTGCCGGACCTCAACCACGATCATGTATGCCTGCTGGTGGCTGCCGGACCTCAACCGCGACCAAGCGCGACTAGTGGTGGCTGCCGGACCTCAACCGCGACCATCCGCGGCCA